>JAHZMV010001786.1:0-21377 GCA_027743765.1 Coecobrya sp. COE2
GTTTGACTGTAATATGCCACTGGGATATCCACGTCTTCACGAGACGTTTTTAAATTGCCATTCCGTCAAAACTATTATAGGTATTTTATACTTATTTAAAAACTGCATATGCTTAATAAAGGTTTGGAAATACCCAATTGGAACAAACAAAATATGTAGGTAATTAATTGGTTCATTGCATTACAATAGCTGCAGGCTCATGTTGGAATCGGTTTTGCTAAATCTTCATCCCGGTTTAGTTAATCTGCAACAGTACGCAAATACGCACATGGTAGGTGATTATGAGTTATGATTTATGTATGTATGTATATAATATACCACTTACATTTTGCATTAATACATACAACATATACGTACACCAACACTTTGTTAAGTAATATCACAGATATTAGATAGCATAGTTTATAGATATCACAGGTTTCCATATTTAAACATTGTGGTAATATGATAAATATGGAATTCCGGAATACGACAGTAGAAATGATTTTTAAAAGACAAATGGGGAAAATAAATGTTCCATCGAGAAACAAATTAGGTGTGCTGCTATTTAATGGTTAATGGTCGCACGCAGATCTGAATAATAATATGATTCATACAAACTAAACTTTCCACTTGTGAGCTTTATATATGTAACTTGGATGCATTCTGATTTACATAAATGTTGAATTATAATTTGTAACCTTTTCGAGGATACAGTACTTTAAGACTAGAAAATCCGATTCAATATATTAACTATCAATTACCACTCATACTCACGCATTATTCACATGATTGCAAACCCGAACTATTTTTATAAATAAAGTTTATCTTTATAGTTCCTATTAAATGATTAATCACATCAATGCGCAAAGATGTACACATTTACATATTACATAGTTGTTCATTATAGATTATCGAAGTGAACAATCAATTACTGTACTTTCAGTATGCTTGCATATCTTACACGTATAATGTTCGCAAAATCGCAAATTCATGGGGCGAAGTGCCAGATGTACGAATACAGATATGGAATAATCAAAAATCTATTCAAAGCAGTTCTCCTGTGTCGTCTTGTTTATCTGGGTGACAAAATTCTGCAGCGTGAATTGATTGATAATCTATTCTAATCATTAATAGTAATCATGATTAATTGAATTTAGAGCATATTTACACTAATCTGAACCGGTCTAATAGATGTACATAAATTCATTTGAAAACTGCTTTACTGTAAAACAAGTTAGGTTGCAGTTGCATGGATGAACTTGGATTGCTTAAATCCAAAAAGAAATCGAAGCAACGAAAAACCCTATTAAAAACCGCATCTCACAATTTTTTTTTGTTTTAATAGGTATACACTGTACATTTGATTCGACAAAAATGGTGGTCTAATAATGAATTGTTGCAACAGGCAAACTAAGCCCCGAAGATAATGTTCTTTTATAATGCAAAAAGACCTGATGTAGCTGCTGCAGGGTCAAGTTCGTCTATGTAAAAATCTATAGTTTTTTAAAAAGAAAAGTACGAATTGCGTTACGATCTTGAATGTAGTGTATTATTGCGCATTGCATCTTACCATCATTCAACATTGAGCATCATTTATAACAACTACAATGAAACTAACAAGAAAATTTCACATGATTCTGGTTTGCGTGTTTGATAGGCAAATGAGCAAATGCGATTTTTGTTGTTTCTGTATCCTTAATACAATGAAGTTTTAAAAAAATCTCTACTTAAAACAATGATGTGATGGCTTAGTGGCTAGGTCTGTATCTTTTGTATGTTAGAATATCAGATTCAGAATGTAGATTTGTAAATGGAAGCCTGTATCATTTTGGTAAAGAAATCTCTTGCATGTTTGTGAATGCACTTATAAATATATGTGTATATAATACATATACCCTTAACCATCGTATTAAGATATGTATTTTATTTCTCATTCACTACGATGTCTACACTCTAAATCAGTCTTAAGAAACTCGGACCCATCGACCTTTAGTAGGATTTGCTTCTAGTGACGCTCTACAGGGTGTCTACAGCAAATAAATTCAATTAGTTATGGCAAAAATTCTTTGTTAGTGATATGGACATAGTCACAAATGAATATAAATGCAATGTGATGGTGGAATCTAGTATTATGCCTTTGCGTATCGCATGTTAGTACTTGTAATTTGTGTCCAAAGTATGTATAAAGTAGTTATAAAAGTAGTAGTTAGTTTTTTGTCGAGCAAAGATAGTTTCTGATTTTGCTTCGGTATATCAGTGTCTTGTTGCAACGCGAGCAACCTATACAAGGTTGAGAAGGAAAGTATTTTCAAAAATATTCTTTCAAGCTGTGAGTTTATATCTCTAGTGAATAGTGACTCACTATTAGTGAGTATTGGTTTTTAAAAGAGGAAGGTTATCGGGACATGCCATGGTAGAATGGAGGTTGTACTCTTGTACTGTTTATTTCTTGTGTAACTTGTGCTTTACCATCCGAGATTCCAAACTTGTGTACCCAGAGAAAATATTTTGTGTGTTGTATGTGATACATCACGGGGTCAGTGAGTAAGTTCTGTAAAATTTGCATATTAGCTATGTTTACTATGTGATACACATTTTGAATGTACACGACATGTACAATGTATGCACATAGGTACTTAAAATACGGAATGTGCAGCTTAATTGAATCAATTTACACCGATAAGCCAAAGTAAACTGATGCATCCTATCCATGAATACATGCGCCGGAGTGTTAAAAGTTAAACGAATACATAACCATTCTATAGATAAAAGTTACATCTTCATAATATAATATATTTTGGCATCAGAATAACTTAATTGCACTTGATACAGTCGGGAAATTTGTTCTTGTGACATTCTGATGTCAGAATTAACAGCAATTGAACTCTATTTTATTCAAGGTCAGGTCATATAACAAGTAGGTACCTATGTTAAAAATACTGGAAGGATAAGAGGATCTATTTTTTTTGTTTTGTAAGCATTACGAAATTCTGCTGAAAGAGTGCCAAAATACCATTCCCTCACATGCATTTTTACATGGGGAATGGGAATGGTGCTTAAGGCTATAAATAAAGCACATACATTGGTTGCAAATGTAATACACAGGTGCACCGTGTACCCATTACCTCATATCATTCGCCTTCGCCGCATGAAGATTGTAATAAATTCGAATGGAAGCAAAGGGTTCATGTTGATACATTTTTGTCCTAGGTAGAAAGAAGTTCACTGAGTAGAAATGATCTCACTGATACATTGCGTTATATTGTATGTGTTCTGCAATGTGGCAAAAAAAAAGGTTTACTTGCAGACCATTTTTGCCTGTTTACATGCAGAAATTGGAATAAAGTTGGGTATGAAGTTATCTTATTGTTTCATTGCATAAGGCGCATCACGCAACAAGATTACTACAACCAACGATATAGGTATGCGCATACAAACTAGTACTCCATTGTTATTGACTTGAATAAGCAACGGCGTGTACTGTTGTTGGCAAATAAGTAAGTACTATTTTCCCTACAGATATCTAATAGAGTGTGCATATATGGAATGAAAATAAATGTGATGTCTGCAACGGAGATGAGTTTCTTTATCCTCTGGGATGACCCCTTTGATCTCTATTTGCTAACAACACGTATTGCGGTAATAGACTTCTTGTGTTTCCAGAAAATTGGTCATTCTTTAATCACAATTTTAAAAGATATCTTTCAACTTCTTTTCATTACGAAGTCCATTCCAGATAGGCTCCACCACTACGCAGAAATAATAGTTAGACATATTATGTATTATTATATCTATAAATACTCTCAGATATTATGGTTTCCAAATATTCAAGGTAGCCAAGTTTTTTTTAGTAAAGTCCGTCTCGTTTATAAAACGAATAAGCTCTGAAACCACCCCTTATGGGCCAATTTAACTGAGAATGTACCCCTTGACCTTTCCATATAGATATGCATACAAATGTCTCCATTCTTCAAAATCATACCAAAAATCAAATTGGTGGAACGCTTTTTGGTCAAACAGCAATAATGGTACACATAATAATGTACCCTAGAATTGCAGTCAGACAGACCCGACAAGACGTTCCTTAATAATATCAATATCTACTGCAAGCTGCAGCATTGTGATATCTGTGGGCATCCAAGTCTGCATTCTACATAAGATTCAATACTATTTTACCATTTTACAGGTCTGTCTGTCTGGTTGGTATAAGCTTTTTAATATTGTATTTATTTTTAACTTAAGTACACATCTATTTCAACATTAATCTTTTTGGGCTAGGTACCCCTGATTGGTCGAATTTCCGATCACTTTGTGTACTTACATGTCATGCAGGGTGAACCTTAAACAAATAGCAAGTTCTAGACTAGAACCTGTTGGCAGGTCCTCAAGTGGTCATGCACGATCAACTTTTTCATGAAGCATGTACCTAATATGCATCCTTTACGATTTACTAACCATCGTTGTCTCATCTACCTTCTTGATTCATTTCATGTTGTAATGCAATTCCTTTGTATGTTGTAGAGTCAGTTTCATTCATGAATAACCGTTTGCTTTTCTAAATATGCTAACATCTCCTTTCTTTCTCCAGGTCACAAAAAGGTTAAGTAGACGGCATTATATCGCCAAGAAATATTCTATTTATAGCTGTATGCGCACTTTAAGTTGAGGTAGTTTGGTTTTTGATCCCCAAATTTAGATTCGTGCTGTTTTTCCCAATGCCAATCTGTTTGGCAGTGTATAATGTGTCTGCATGTAGTATACTTAAAACTAAAAGGTGTACTTTTGGAATACTACATCACATTTATTCCCATTAATTTATTTTTCACGCATTATATATTCATCTGAAATTATACTTTGCAAACTTTGTGCTGTATTAAAATTCATTTTTGCTGATGGACCTGTCACTTGTCACTGTGTGTAGGTATGCATGGCATTATATATCTGCTACTTCTATAAGATGGGATTACCTATCCATTTTATTATTAAATCATCATGAATGATTGGCTTCCAGTAGACATGCTTTGGTTAATCTGATATTCGCATACCATTATTATTATTACTGCATTGTATGCAAAACGTGAACCAGTACAGAATATACATTACCTATAGTATTGAATAGTGCTTCTGAATTAGTGCAGAAGATCTCTCACACAACATACCTAAATACAAAATATGCCATCGCTATGCTTGCGAAATGATCAAAACGAATGATAAAAAACTAAACCACTCGATGGTATGTAATGATGCACAACTGGAATTGGAGTATTGTGTACTAGAAAGATATATCATCATTTCATCATAATATTAACATAAGTGATACTTGTTATCGAGTTGAGGTACTTTACATTGGAAGCTTTCCCAAAAGTCTGAAGGCATCTTATTTTATGTTAATACATCCGAGTGTATGAAAAAGTGTTTCCAATATTAAAGTCATAATAAAGGTTACTACTTGTTCGATTCTACCATTAATACATCATACATCTTTTTAATGTGGCTAACTATTCAATATGGAATGAATTATTTCATATAACAAGTCTAATTATAATATAGCCGTAACCGCAATATCATGCATCAGGAACATGATATTATAAACGAGATGTGCCATTCTCATACACTACAAAAATGTGTGTTCATCCTCTTACCCTCATCACCACAACAAAAGCATAAATATATGTGTTATTAAGAAAGTAAGTCAATAAGTGACGACGTTGGCACTATAAAATATAACTTGACTTTGTATTTACTGGAAGCTTTAAAAAGATGCTATGATTTTCCTCTAGAACAATTGACGCTAGTTCTCGCTCACCCGTCAACCTCACTAAACAATATGTAGAGAGATTGATGTAGAAAAAATATCTGATATTTTAACTGATCTAGTTGGTTGTATGAGAACTAATATCTTAAATCTTTGAAAGAAACCAGGCTTGGGATTTTCCCTTTCTTGCAAAAATGTAAACTCTATCAGCTCTATAAAGTAGTCGTGGGATTATACCTATGTTTGTGTACCTAATTTATTAATTACCATAATAGATGCAAACTAACTTTTAATGCAAAAATACGCCATTTTTAATGCAAAACGATTTTAGATGCATATTTCGTCCAAAAACTGCTAAATTGGGAGGATACCTTCACGACATGAGCTGACATTATGGGCAGAGATTAGTTGCATGTTGAATTATATATATATCATCAATTTGCAGCCTCAAACTGCATGTCAAAGTTTTGATTAATTCGATTTAAAGATGAATGTGGGTATCTGTTGTATACGACATGCTATTTCTATTGAGTAACAGTGTTTTCTGCATTCACTAATATTTCCATTGTTCGGTGTATTTTTCCAGTTCTTATGAAAATTCGATGGCACGCTTGAGCATGCTCGGATTTTACTGGTTTCGTTATTATTTATGCAATGCCAAAACTACTGATAAACCCTGCTAGGCTTACCGTTTTTGATCTGCTGAATATGTAATTCCAAATCCAATATGGAGATTTGACCAGGATGAATAAGAATAATGCTATAGTATAATGATTTCGTTGATTTTGATTAGTGTAGCGTGAGGTAGGCTTATATATTTTCTATTAAGCAATGAGTTTGGTTAGAATAGAAAATTCTATATAACATGTGCACCTGAGCTGATCGTGTGAGTGAGTACATTTTGTACAGGTATTCACTATCCCAATCCCAACAATAATTACACTTTCAGTAAGTACGTAAATTCGGACCTGAATGACTGAAGATGAGTTTCTTCTCTTTTTCCTTTATTTTTTATTTATTTTTTTCTCATGTATTTTCCATTTTTCCTTTAAACCTCAAAATACACATAGACCATTAAGGTTCAGTAGGATAATCGTTTTGCGAAAAGAAAAATCTCATGATATATCCTACGTGAAACAGAAAACAATAAACACCATCACCACAATAGAGGATAGAACATTAAGAAGCAAAAAATGATAATCTCTGAATGTCGAATGGAAGAAAACCTGGCATTTAGGTTTTGTCTGGTACGGAATGATAACATTGTGAGGTTAATCAAATAGCAGACATGCTTAGCATACATGAAATAGTTGATTGTAGTAGTATGAACATACAGATATACCTGAACAACGTAGGATTATGTTGCGTGTGTAATGGTGTCTGGTTCTATTATTGAAATGTGATGAATGTGAGTATGCAATTTTCGTTTTTACTTGTCCTAGCTAGATTACGTGGATTTTGCATTTTCAGCTCAGGAGTAATAATGGCGAATCAACAGAGAGTTTACTGAGTACGGCGAAGCTTTAGTAGCACACATCACTGCTGAACTTATTTAATTATTAAGAAACTGACTGGCGATGCTTGCCTCTTGACTCTTGACTTTCAATCGTGTTTGTCCGTCCGTCTGTGAGCGCACCTTGGCTTAGGAGATTCCAAGGGTCACGGACAAGCGGTATTGATTTTTTGAGCTACGTTTATTTCAAATGTACAATTTGGCAAGGCATGCCTTACTATAACTGCATTCAACTGCATAATATATGCTATTGAAATCAATTTTGGAGAGATATTCAATCTCGCTGGTGTCTGGAAGGGCAAAAGATGATAGTCGATAGTAGTTGACCCTATTTTCGTCTACTTTCCCCATGGGGTAATATGAGAAATTACATGGATAAAAAGATCAATCTATTCAACTTTTTCAGCGGTGTGCGGCGATCGTTGTTTGCATTGTACATTTATTTATTACTAAAAAAATTCAATGATGCAGATTTTATACCGCAGTTAATGGCAATGAGAATATTATAGTACAACAGAGTATACGTTCATGGTGGTGCTGTGGTTGGCTACAAATTCACTTTGAGGTTCACGATATCCAAGATATGCTTATAATCAGCGTTTTCAGCAACAGAGCAAGCCTCCTACATCTCCTTCGCTGCGAGTAATATGCAGTCGTTTATCAATTCACCTCAACCTAACCAGTTTGGTAGCTCATATTATTTTGTGCTTGCTTGAATATCATTGAACAACAGCAATTCACCTCACTACGTAATATTCCTACGTAATAATAGCATTGAGTTCCCACAAATACTCTACCATAATAATATATATTGACGTAGTTTGCTATTAAATGCTTCGCTCAAAATGGAATCATACAAGTTCATCAAAAACCACTTTATTGGTAGAACTTACAAACAGCACTACTACATACTTCTCAGCAGAGAGTTCATTTGATTCCTGTGCAGAGGGAGAAGTTAGGTTAGTCTGACAGTGAGAGAACTGTGAAGAGAGAAGCTAGACTGGAGCAATAAAAATTATATTAAAAGCCGAAGCTTGTTTCCTGTTGTGCACTTACACATATACATGTGTACTCAGTACTCACACTCTCTTGATTACTCTTTGTAGGTATCGTTAAGAGTTCGTGTTGGCTTTGTGATCAGCATCGTCTTGGAAGTAAGAATAGTAATGATAGGATACACATATCTGCACAAAATGGAACCAGTTACGCTAATAGTTAGTGCTAATCTTAATTTTGCCATATTTTTTTAAACTAGACCAAGGCAAATCAGTAACATGCATAAAAATAAAAAAGCTTTAAACAAGTTTACTTTTTCGGTGATATTTGATTTTTTTAAACACATCCATTAATAACTGCTACTGATTATGCAGTTTAATTTCTAGACATTCTTGTCGGAAACGCAAACAGTGCATAGTTCATAAGTGTAACAAAATTAAATAGTACCTTATATGAAATCGTGAAATCACGCAAAGTCATAGTCATGTGATACCAGTTTTTGGAAAGCTTGTTTTAATAGTCATTCATTGGAAATGGGAAAAAATTCGTTGTAATACTTATAAGGGAAAATGTACGACTAATTTTTTTCCGTAATACACTCTTGTTAGTTACCTACATGACCAGTTCAAGAAATGAACAAGCCATAAAATTTCATTGTTACTATTTTGTTCAGTGCTGTATGCTACATAAAAGCGAACATTTACATATCAATCAATAGTGGATTACAATTGCGCCAAACTATCGTATGATGAAGCAATGTTCATTTTGTAGCAAGTAATAATTATTATAGTATAACAATACTATTATTATCGTACATCCACTATTGAAAGTAAAATTGGCGAATTATATTCGAGAAGAAAGGTTTCTAACAATACACCAAGTCAAAATGCATTCATTCACAATGTATTGCAGCGTAAGCCACAGGTTTTTTTCCTCGTGTATTGTTGAAGTTCGCCATGCTTGATTGCATCGCGATATGCATGAAAAATGTATACCTAGATTTAAAGATTATGAGCTATTATGCCTCCTCGAACAGGAAAGCTACCTAAAACATGCAATTGAATATATTTAAATATTTTTGGTTATTTCTATTGTTTTTAACAGGAACCATCATCACCAATCCGTCAGTACCAGTGATTTTGTGGTATACATGAAGCAGGAAGTTCCACATAAAATATTGAAATAAAGTAGAACAAATTTGGCCAGATCGTGTTGCGGTGAAGTGAAAAAGGAATTACATATTTTTGTTAAATTTCTCCGAGTCTTCTAGTGTGATGGTGTTAATTGTGTATGAACTAAGGGCATTTTAACAATATACATAAACTACCAAATATTGAATATACTGATATATAAGTAGGTATACATCATAGCTCTGGACAAATCAACTCGTAGTGAAATACCACGGAATCTAATCGCATTCGGTCAAAGATTAAATGTTATATGCATTCATACATACCTAATCCCTACCTACAACCTATGGACTTTTCTTTACTGTGGCGATTTAACTACAAGATGTTTATGTCTGCTACTTGAAAATTATTGGATAATCAAGATATTATAAAGGATAAAAAAAACTCAAAAGTTGTATTGTATGCAAGCATAAAATATAGCTTACTCGTCCAGGTGCTCGTGTGGAACTAGTACTGTCTGTGTAATTTTGCAACAGTTGAAGGCAATCTCACATAACTACACTATCATCGACTCATGGAGTTGAGTACTATCATCAATTGTGGACGAAGTACAGTGCGAGTGTAGTGTCTATCCGATGATGTCACAATAAGCAACGTACTTACTGCATAAACTACACTGCGAAAAAATATTATTATAGTGTACCTATATCTGCAACTACATTCAACATAGATATATTTTTGCGTTCTTGTTGGTTAAAAAGAACAAGGAAAGACCTTCAAAATAACGCATCCACCAAAGAAGTATTATTTCTTGAACCATCGCCATCATCCCAGAAGTATTCTCGTCGGGAGAAGAAGCCCTGCATTAATGTATGTAATTTTACTATGCACAATTATTTATGCTGACGCTTTTTAGATAACAAAATAAGCGTAAAAACAGAAATTTGAGTAGCTGTTTGCTCGTGTCTTTGCTTTTTTAATGCTTGCGACTGTCAAACATTTTAATATTTAAAATTCTGACATTCAGCGACAAGCCAAGCTTGTATGATAAACATTATCGTGTTGAGCTTCCAATGAATACACGGTTTTGAATGAAGTTTTAAACACTGGCATTTTTATGAGTTGGCCTTTTTGCTGGAGAATATTTCTATTTTTCTGTCTCAAGTTTTAATGCATTGCAAAATGCCACACTCAAATGTAAATGTTTTACCAATATTTTCCCTTTCACGAATAAGGACTACTCAATGTGAATTGGTTATTTATGAAGACAATCATTAGATAGCGATAAAAAATAACAAATAGTATTCCTTCAAAATACAAAACCATGTTATTGAATGTTTCTTATTTAAAGGTATTAGAAGGAGTAGGAGACATAATTTTAGGAGAATTGTTCGAAAAGGGAATCCTTCTAGTTCGCAATGACCTTTAACGGTACAAATTTTGGTACGAATACGAACGGGGAATGACAGGGTGCCATCATGGTGCCATCAAAAACAGTAAAATTTAGATTTTTGCATGTTTACTGTTTTACACATCATAACATTCCATGAAGCTAAATATCAAATGTGGAAAGTAAAAAATAGGAGAGCTGGTCTGCGTAAGTGCAGCTTAAGCCACTGAGGAAAGTAACAAGTTTGTTCTACTCTCGTAGTTTTGATATTACATCAAGTCCTTGGAATAAATGGGTAATAGTAATGGGAGGAGGTGAATCCATGTATAAATTATTATTTGCTGTGAACTTCTCGTCATTATTGCATTACACTACAACAACAGACATTCATACTTTTTTATGGAGGTAGGTTCGATCGATATGGGTATAAAGGCTAAAAGCATTTCTGTTTTGTCGTTTTCCTTCATTTTATTTTATAATTAATCTTTGACTGTGAGGATGCTTCTGTATTTTGGAATGCTAGCTATTGATTTATAGATTCATGTATTTATTATTTTACGTATTTTTGTGCTTGACTTTTCAATAGTCATGATATAGTACTAATTGTGCATTTGCTTGCCATAACACCCATGTGCGATAGTTGGGTTTTATTTACCTACTTTTTTAACCCATCTTGTCACTTACTATGTAGTTCTGTGGACAAGGATAGCCGGATCAAATGGGTAGTAATAACGGGTATATTGGAGGAGCTTTTGGGAATGGTGCAGGAGTAATTATGGCAAATTCAAACAAATTCGGAAAGCAGCAAATGCTAAATTCCCATTCCATTGGTGTAGCGTCGGAAGACGGTGTCTTGTGCCAACAGCAGCACCACGCCGTCAACACCAGCTCCCAACAATTCTCATCGGCCCTTCATTCAACGTCATCCCATATGAATCCGAAAGACGTTGCCCAGGTCATGCCTGGTCGTAATGGCCACGTCAAAAGTAAGCCTATTTTCACACATTATATACGGACGTTTGTCATTTCGTTGCGGTCTTGTAATGAAGTTAAGACATGGTC
The DNA here is from genome assembly GCA_027743765.1 of Coecobrya sp. COE2. Taxonomy (NCBI): domain Eukaryota; kingdom Metazoa; phylum Arthropoda; class Collembola; order Entomobryomorpha; family Entomobryidae; genus Coecobrya; species Coecobrya sp. COE2. The sequence goes on from JAHZMV010001786.1 coordinate 11,829, forward strand.
ACGAGAAAAATTCACTAATTGCATATCTACTTTCACAGAGCAAGTAAAAATTTATCGCTGTGCATAAAATGTATGGTAAATCTATAAAAACGGGTGAGCTATAAATGTTGAAATATCATACTTCAAATATGTACTAAAAATAAATATATGTAAGTACACATTTAGATGCAATGTAATGTTACAAACTTTGGTAACTAGGTACATAAGGCTATTTGATGCTGAACTCTGTTCTCATTTCTCATGTAAGGTGCCAAAGATTTTTAAACTGCTAAGTATCTTCTCAGAGAAGATTTTTTCAATGTTTATCCGATTTTTAGACGGGAATTCATCATATTGTAAATGGAATACTTGTCTATTTATCATTCATCAAGTTAATTTCCATATTCTTCAACGTGTATGATGTATCATTTTGTTTTTCATCTCGACCAACACCATATTCTTTACTTTTATTCATAGCACAGAATTAATTTGATTCTGACTATGAGTGATGAATGTCAATTTCCAATTCGAGCTTTACCTATGTCGTTCGAGTGTAAGTCAGGATAAAGACGGTATAAATTTTTTTAAATGGTATGAATTTAAAAAACTGAAAATGATACCTACCTATCATTGTCTGAGCATTTTCCAGCTATTTCAACGATAACGATTTGTAATTTTACTATATATCGTTAACCTTTACTGATTCCACATTTTATAAAGCTAATCATTCTACAGCCTCATTTGGTAAAACTTATTTATAATCCATGATTTTGGTTTTTTTCTATGCATACATAATATGACGTATTTTTTTAGCAAAATGGGAACAGTGAAGTCAAGAGTATATTATTATGTTTAACGTATTAGTTAAAATGTTTTATGAATTGCAACATTTACGGTATGCATAAGTTCATACATAATAATTGCTTTCTTTTATGCAAAAAAAATTTGTTCTTTCCTCAGCAAGTTAACATAGACAGCAGTTAGGATTCTTCTGTTTCTTGTTCATATACTTAATGTAATCGAGGTCAAGCTAATCATGAACTCAAGTTTGATTGATCTTGTTGAGGCACACTGACAGTACATACATTGAAAATACAAAGGAGAGTTTTGTGACCTATGTTATGTGCACAGTAATTATTATATTAGATACATTACATTCTTATGTATGTGCCCAATAAGACAGATAACTGACCAGCACAATACAATCTTCTCGACAATAATTTTCATTTTTGTTATATACCTATGCTATACATATATGCTGTGAAAAATGAGAATATATGTCATTTGGGTAAGTGTTTCACGAAAAAGGATTTCATAAACTGGCATAAGTTAGAACATTAGAAACACAACTACCTAAATACATTCATATTATGTTGTATGTATCGTTCGTTGTTGCTTGAATAACAGTTTACAACTTGACTTTTATTTCTGTACTGCATTAATGAGAATGAGATACTATATAAGCATCTTAAGTGTCCCTCATGAACTTATGAGTATTTTCCTCATATTTAGAACGTTACGTGATTCTAAATTAACTGATAACTGGTCACATTTGTGTTTATTTTTGCTTATCGTCTATGGTCAGTTCTGTTTATTTGTTCTTAATAAATATAATATTTTCACAAGTCAACATGATGTATTTTCCGATTACTACTACACATACCAAAATGAAAGTAACCTAACTTATTCTCTTCATTCCTCGTTGGCTTTACAATGTATATTTCAGTCGAGACATAATTTACTCAGACCGCGTATTTATAAACTGCAGTAAAGTAAAAACTTAATAAAGACTTATGTACAGACGAAGGACAGTTTAAAAATGTTTCCCTAATTGCTGGTTATGCTAATGGATAGTGGCCAAACTGTTAAGTTAAAAATATTCGTTATAAAATATTCCTTATATTTTGATGAGTCCTTGGCCAGAAGAGCCCTCCCTCACGGGCTGACAGACAGATAGACTAAAGTCAAATAAACCCTTATTAATTATGCCCGCTTCAATTTCGTAATACACTCATTTACCATTTTTGCAGATTAATTACATTGCAAATCCTATGATTCCAACACACAGTCGGTTTGTTAATTGCATCCAGTAATTGTCAGTTGTTGTGTATTGTGTGGAGTGTCGATAATATACCATACCTAGATTCAATGATAATTATAGGTGTACTTGTGTCGATACACAACATCATAAATAAAGTTTTAAAGACCCATTGAAATTGTCCATTTCAAAACATGAAGACCTTTGAAGAGGTTGGATTCATTTACTTACTTCTTGTCCAAAATGACATTTCTACGTTTGCATCGCAATTCTACGAAAACAGTATCAAAATATATTGTATGCATATAGACATGTCGACAATGGACATGCTTTTCTAACCGAAATAATAGTTTTCAGTCCTCATTTTTATTTCAAGCTTTTATCACAGGATAAAAGCGACGGCACACGCTAAACATTGTATGATTGGTTGTTTTTAACCATTTGTCCCCTGCCAAGGTTCTCATGCCATGCCAAATGTTCGTCAGTCTTTCACCTTGTGATTCACATTTAGTGAAAGTATAAAACTTACTGAGCTACTGGTAGTAGCAGAAGTGTTGTTTTCAAAGGTGTGCCTATTTCACAAGAGAAAACAACACACATAATAAAATATGCAGAAGTGACACTATGACCTTTCTCCTCTTTCACGTGCCTTCTTTTTCCTGTTCCATGATAGGCCCTGATGGGTTACACACAATCTGAATTCAAAGTATTATTCGTCAAAGTATCACCGTACATCAGAAATTAGATGAAACCTAACTAGCTGAATCCGAAACCGTATGAAAGGCATTTTGTTTTCAGCTATTTATTATGTATTGTTATTTTTGTCTAACATTTATTTCAACATATTCATTCGATTCGGATCTTACTACAATAAAATGTATATCAGCAAATGCCAAGTCATCGTTGAGTCAACTGGACTGGATGATATAACCCAGAAAGAATGGGGAAAAAATTCACCTTGTGTAAAAGACTTAAATTATCCACGTTTATATTTTCATTGAAAACGGATCCATCTTAATACATAATTGCAGAGATTCCATCTGGTAACAACTCTTTGGACCCAACATGATATACATATTAATGTACATTGTAGTTTTTTAGACCCGGCTAACGTCGACTAACATACTGATTGGATATTAAACGCAGTCATGTACTGTAGGTAACATTAACTTAATACCATTTCTGATAAGGTGAAACTTCACCGTACATACCTATGCTAGACAAAAAATTTTACACTTGAATGTTACATTTGCAAACATTGTAATCTTTCATTAGTGCTATATTGTGTCATATTGAAATGTTTTCACAAGTTTCATGCAACACTACTTTCTAATAACAACACTACTATGTTATCGATTATATTGTATGTATGGCGCATCGATTTGCTCGTCGTGTGTGTACAGTGTACATCCACACATTGGCAATCAAATTTCATGCTTTTAGCCATGCAAGCAGTTTCATCGAGGAGACAATTTTCATTTTGTATATGACCCAGAAACATTACGATCGATAAGTATGAACTTGAATGCAAACACTAAATTATTGAAAACTGGAAAGTATGACAGTAAGTTATCGATGGAGTCCTGACCAGTTTTTGTTATTTGATGTGAGCTATCAGCCATGGATGAGTTCACAAATATGACTTTATTCATATACCACATTGTGTAGGTATTTACACGTCCTTTTACCACCAGAAAAGTAGTCAAAACATCTCAGATAAACTAGCTAAACATAGTATAGGCGCTCCCGTAAACATATTGTCACACGGTTATGCTTGCCATTTTTCGTTTTAATGAATTTACAAGAGAAAGTAGTAATGTAGTCTTAATTAATTTATATAAAGTACAATTAAGATGCAATCATGATATTTTACAATTTTTAATTTGAGACATCAGAGAAACTACAGAAATTTGTAAACACTATTGGTTTATGATTCCAACTGAACCAGAATCAAGAACAAAAAATGATATCCATTAAAGATACGCAAAATGTGAATTTCAAACGTGCCTGTCAGTGTGCGTAATTTAAAAAAAATAGTTCTTTTACTACATACAGTATATTTGACCAACATTTAAAAAAAAGGTTGGTATAATTTTATTGTTAAACGATGGTATAAACAATTTGTTTGAAAATCTTAGGTTACTCTAGTATGGATCATCCCGGAGCACGGAATATGATTCGACCTGACGTACATGCGGCATCCCAGCATCATCATTTCCATTCAGCACCAATGCACCAGCATTCAATGGGTGGAAATACTGTGGGCGGAGTAGTTGTCGATGGAAATTTTGCACGAGAAGCCCAAATGTATGGAGCACAAGGTGGTATCCCACAGCATTCATATGTTGGAACTGGCGAGTCAGTAGTTCCACGTGACACTTCCCCTCCCGGAGGTTCCGCTTATGGAGAACCAGGAGGAAAAACTTTTGGCAGAAAGCGTTCTAGAAAACGTCCAAAAGTAAGCTCATGTGGGGAAAATGTTCATGATACATAAATTCAATTAATTCTTACTTTACAATTAATTGGAATACAAATTCTTATGTAGACTTGTGGCGTTTGTGGAGATCGAGCAAAGAGTTTCCATTTTGGAGGACTTTCATGTGACAGTTGCAAAGCATTTTTTCGCCGGTCGGTCCAAAATGACGCTCACGTTGCGTTTCGATGCGCCTATGACAGTTGCTGTGATATCAACATAAGCACACGTAAAAGTTGCCAATTTTGCAGGTTTAAAAAATGTCTCTCAATTGGTATGGAAAAGAGCTGGGTCATGACAGAGGAGGAACGGAATGCTTTGAACCAACAAAGGTTAGCTGAATACCTATACTGAATCAATTAACGAGGAAATGGAATAAGTTAATCTCATTGCCCCACTATTCATTAAAATGTGACCATTTACTCCATGTTTGTCACCAATTTAACAGGTTGGAGAAAAAGCAGACTAAACCTACTGTCATTGCAGCAGCAGCACCACCAGTTCCTGCTAATGTTCCGTTACAGCAACCGCCACAGCCCCGTACAGTGTCAACGGCGTCATCGTCATCATCATCATCGACAACGGGCGCTCCTGACCCGACGTACACATTCCAAGGATCGACAAAGTCTTCATCTTCTAACAGCAAGGAACCGTCAGCATTAGCGTTCCAGGAGAGCGAATATGTAGCAGATGTGGACAAAATGCTGGACTATATGACTTCGGAGGAGCAGCAGGAAATAAAAACGGTTGTGGAGACTTACCTTCACGCGTATAAAGAAATGCCGTTCCGAGTGTCATTTGAAGAGGGGCGAAGGGACACTTTAGAAATAATAGAAATGTTTACTACAATACTCCGACGGTTTGCGTACTTTGCTAAGCTCATTCCAGATTTTGCTGATCTCGATCGCGGGGATCAGGGTAACCTTCTTCGAGCTGCTGTGCTGGAAATGTGCTTGCTTCGAGGCGCAGCATGTTTTGACACGGAAAATAATCGTTGGCCGAGTTCAACAATGGAGTCTTTGAAGGACTGCCCCCAATTACGGGTATGTTTGCTTACAGCTTACACCTTGCTTATATATGTATGTATATTACTGCTTTCGCTACGCAGTTATTAACGTACATCTTTATCTCTGACCTTTCCAGGTGGAAGATATGCAACGACTGGTCTCCAGAGAACTTTTTGAAATGCATATCACATTTATTTTGCATATGAAACGGCTGAGAGTCGATGAACCAACTGCGATGCTTTTAATCATGACAGTTCTGTTTTCTCCCGAGCGAGTTCCAGTGGAAAATAAAGTGAAAGTAAACCAGTCACAAGAAAAATATCTCATGTTGCTCAAGAAGTACGTGGTCTGGAAATTCGGTTCAACGGCAGGAAATCGGGTTTACCCTCAGGTATTAAAATAGGTCTTTTGATTTGATTTGATTTTATTAGTCAGGGGCTAACGGACCGTGTATTTTACTGTTTATTCCAGCTACTCACCAAACTTTCCGATCTCCGTCAACTCAATGACTTTCATACCGAATTCCACTTGAACTTGGACAGTAAGGAAGTGAATGCTATTAAAAAGAGTCTAGAGGAGTTGCACTTGAACCCCTACCCTAATTGGGAGATTGTCCCAGATGGAAAAGCCGGGATGGATACAAGTTCTCCCGACGAATCCCAAACAATGAGCCCCACATTGCCAGTTACGTCTCCGAGCAGCTCTATCTCAATGCCAATGATGACTCAGGCATTAATACAAAGTTTTGCCGATAGAAGAATTCCCACTCTATTGGATAACCCCTACGCAACCTTTGAAACAGATTTGAGCATGATCAGGCAAGTTCAGCAAACACTAGGATCTCTGTTTCCTGCAGCTGGACTTTCCGCAGCTTTCAACAAAGGTGGGCTACAACGGCAACCTAGCACAGACTCAGATAGCACAAGAAGCTTCCCCGATGGGATGTTGGGCTGTGACAACTCTGCTGGACGACCCTCTTCAATTAGCCCAAGAGGATACTCAAGCTCAACAGATTCTGCTGATGTTCAATCACTTGACACTCTGCAGTCTTCGCGCTCACAAGAGTACCATTCTCCGTCTTTCGGAGACAGCAGTCGTTCTTCTTCCGCTCACCTCGATGGCCCTTTAGCTTCTGGAGAATATCATGCAGATCGTTTTCAACAGTTCCTAACAATGAACGGTAGGCCGGATGCTGGGACCGTTATCAAAGAACTTGCTAGTGCTGCATCCTTCGCCACAGTACAACCTATCGTTGATCCCGTATCTCAACAAACTGTTCTTAGGAAACATTCTTCTGTTGGATCTAGTCTTCCTGGGGCTCCATCGTCAGTCATTCGCAGCGCTCCCCCAAGGCAAGTAGACCACGTTTCAGGGGTAATGCTCCAACATAATAGCTCATCAATAGACGCTCAGCGTGTCAACTTTGGCAACGTGTCTAATCCTGGATGGCATGGTGGTGAAGTTCATGCCTCGCCAAATGGTCATCATCCTGGAAATCCATTAGCTTTCACACAAGCTAGGATTCAACCCAACACTTTGTACAACGATGAGGATTTCAGTGATGAGGATTAATATACAAAATGACACGAACAAAACCACAGAATCTTGAAACATTCGTTTTCGAACAAACGATCAGAAATTTTATCGGTAAAATATGGAGACATAATACGTTAATTGCATTTGATATAGGTACATTTCAAAGGTGCATATTTTACCCGTGTCCGGACGGCGTAACATATCGAGGACAGGCAAGCAGAAGGGCGGAAATCCATTCCGTCAAAAAATGCGTAAAGACGTAAATCCATTCGGTCAAAAAATACGTAAGGTCGTAAATCCATTTTTGGGGCAAAGTGCGAAAATAGTGGGATGTTGAAGTCCACAAAATTCTGCACATTTTGATACCCATATGATGGTATGAACTATTCCAGCTTAGACAACAGAAAGCAACATTTCAAGGCATCAAAATTAAGAGGCTTAGATAGTTGCAGTATTTATTTAGTACGATTATAATTGGTAAATAAAGGAGCCACTACATTTGTAAATTAACTATTTTTCTTTCACGAGGAATTAAAGTTATAGTTAAGTTTCTTGTTATTCTAAATATATACATATTTTAAAATCAACTAGATTTGAAGACCAAGCGTGTTATTGGTCTCCTATGAATTCGTGCTTTTGGCTGATACGTCCTTACGTATTTTTTGGCCGAATGGATTTACGTCCTTACGCATTTTTTGACGGAATGGATTTCCGCCCTTCTGCTTGCCTGTCCTCGATATATATGATTATGTATGTAGAAGTTTATATTGGATTACGCATTATGCGCGCCTTCATTCAAGTAGAGTATTAGTTTATGCACGCAAATATTAATTCGCTGGACCTTTTAGAATAAGACGGATATACTCTAATAGCATATTATCATTTTAAGGTCAGGTATATTCGAAAGTTTTGTGTAGGTGAATTAATTGTTGGTTTGATGATAGGAACAATTTACATTCAATCCTAATTTTCTTATCGGCCATTACTGAGCTGTAGACGGTGAAGGAGGTCTAGTTATTCAATTACTACAAATAAAAATGCAGAGTAGAAATGACCGTAATTAGCCATGATTTTGTACTAACCTTCGCCACTAGTTTTCTCAAATCCGTGATGAATATAGTTTGCATTCGATCAATCGATCAACCGGCAACTCAACCTTGTGTTAAGCTTCCATTTGTCAATTTTTAACAATTCCATTAACACTTCAATTTTATACGAAATGTCACTTTGAAATTGTCAATCAGCATTTGTTATAACATGCTCGTGCCTTTTAACAACCACAGACAGTAATAGACTGCAGACCAAACTGCATAAATTAATTGTTAAATTGTTGTTTCGTATGATGTCTTGCGTATGGTGATACCAACCGTTTAGATATCCGATCTGAATTACGGTAGCATTATCATCATTAGAAGGAGACATCAAAATCGAAGTCAAAGGTTAATGCATTTTAAATGAAAAGTATTTAGCCGAAATGGATTTTCTGTTCAATTCATTCTGTGCTGACGTAATTCCAATGTGATCTCTAATTGTTTGGTCCTATCTTGTACAGAATTTAATGGAGAACATTTCTGCACTCTTATATTTGGTATAATGTTGGATGCATCTATATGACATGCTCTCGAACTCAAACTCTCGAAAACCCTGGTTTCCTTAATAAATCACACCTACAGTATCTTCGACACTTTGGAATTTCCCCAATTGAGTAGAATATTTAAAATCAGCATACAAAATATGCTAAAACACCACGATTTGTAGATTCGCACCCTTGTCCTTTGCTATATTTTGACAGGGTGCCTTGTCATTGTTAATAGCCGAAAATTCGGCACTTTAGATTCACACTTGCATACCTCGTACTGTATGCAACCAGTTTTCATAAAAATTATAGGATCACTGAAGGTGGTATTGGTCTACATTATCATGTACAGGGTTACCCCCAACCCGGTTGTATGTAGTAATAACTACAGTGTTTCGTAAAACTTTTGGGATGTCTTATCATTGTTGAGAGCACTGTACTAGAAAACCTAGTAAATCTTTTTATGCTTATTATACTTATTTGCTGCTTTGGGCCAATAAGATATAAAAAAATTTGAAATTAATACTGCGTTGTAACTCTATATGATACAAATAATTTTCTATTGCAAATGGACGACGTAGAGACATGCATCTGACATATTAAACATGTGACATAGAGAATATTAAACATAACAATTTGTCACCACTATTTTCTAAAATGGCGTGTAGCCAATTCATGTTTTATCTAAACACCTGACCTGATGAAAATGGTAAAATATTTGGTTTTATGAAATGTAGAGGTTCGAAAATAATCCAATCTTAAAAATAACTTCATAATTAGATTTTCTAAAATCAATTCACTTAAAAAAATGCTTATTCAATTTATTGTTAATCCGCATATTGGAATTATGCATTACCGAATCAATTTAAAAATCTCCCTTCCAAGTGCATAACACTTTAGTTTATTAAACTTAAATAAAAATACCATCCTTTCCTACCAC
>JAHZMV010001787.1:0-12127 GCA_027743765.1 Coecobrya sp. COE2
TGATAATCTTCCCCAAAAATGTTCCATCCTTTGCGCACACAATACACACCTGAGCAAACCAGCTAATTAATTAAACAACCAAGAAAAAAAAAACGGAAATTGCTTCCAAATATAGACCAGTTAAAAATAGCTCGCTGCAGTTTAATTTTTAATTATGCCAATCGATCTTTTTCCTCTACCTAACTGAAACCTAAACTAGTCGTTAGTAAGTAATGACATATTTATGGATACTGCTGCTGCTGCGGAGAATCTTGTATCTTTTCATTGCTATCTCCATTGTTGACTCATGCTTTGTTGAATCAAGTTTAATTGTTGAGGTGTCTCTTTTTCATCCACCTCATCATCTGTTCACCTCACAAAGACGTTGCTGCTGAGATCTACCTCTTTTTGCTGAGAGGAGATGAGGTGGATGGCTTTTGCATGCAATGCGGAGGCGAGATGCACCTAATTTTTTGCTCTGCACTGCTGCATTCTCTACGCATAATTTTAATGATGATTGTTTAGATGATGATTAATTAATTATAGTATGGATGGATAGTATTTTGCTTAAGTTTCCATTTATTTTTCATTATTTTGGTGCTGTGCATAAAAATCAGTTTTTTTCATAATCATCTTATCATTCTTCTTTTTTTATCATCCTCGTAAATTCTTTTTACAGAGCTAACTACATTTAATCAGGTTTTTTATATGAAATAGATAATAATACTACTTTAATCATAATTAATAATTATTGTTAGTAATAATCACCTTTTTTATGTATGAGTTAGTAATGAAAATTTATAATTATCAAAGACATTTTATGTGTATGTGTTTGTAAATTACAGAGGATGATGGACATGAACATATACATACATATATATATTTTTGTTATAATAATTAAATCGCACATTAACGAAGTTTATAATTAATCATACAATAATTATAATAATAATATATGGACTCGACGACACGCACAAAGAGAATGATAAATGTTTTTTTCTGAGTAGTTATAATTACTCGAGGCTAAATTACTTTAAACTACTAAGAACAAATTGGATTTAACTCTTATCTATCATTTTTTTATATTAAGTTTAAACGTTATCATCAGAGTCTTTCTTAATTATAAATAATAATAATATTAATTACTGGTATGTTAGATTAGATGAAATTGGAACAAATTATCAAAGACATTTTATGTGTATGTGTTTGTAAATTACAGAGGATGATGGACATGAACATATACATACATATATATATTTTTTGTAATAATAATTAAATCGCACATAAACGAAGTTTATAATTAATCATACAATAATTATAATAATAATATATGGACTCGACAACACGCACAAAGAGAATGATAAATGTTTTTTTTCTGAGTAGTTATAATTACTCGAGGCTAAATTACTTTAATTAAACTACTAAGAACAAATTGGATTTAACTCTTATCTATCATTTTTTTTATATTAAGTTTAAACGTTATCATCAGAGTCTTTCTTAATTATAAATAATAATAATATTAATTACTGGTATGTTAGATTAGATGAAATTGGAACTAAATATCAAAACTACAGACTACACAGACAGACATATATAGCCATTTTTAAGTAAAACAGTTAAATCCTGTTCGCACACCATTTTATCTACAATAATTATATATAATTAAGTTGCAAATACAATGTAATGTATGTAAGAAAAAAAATCGTAGTTGTACCTTTAGCAGATTCAATAAACTGTATATTATAGTTTGCAGAGCGATCAATTTCTGTTTTTTTTTACAAAAAAATTCACTAGTTTTGTTGCTCATCATCATCATCAATCCTAAAGCCTAAATGTAAGAGTGAAAAAAAGGTTTGTAATTAGAGTAAGTTATCAACGGGTAAATCTTAGGACGTGTAAAGTTAAATATAATATGTGTGTGTAATCTTTGACTTTTGAACATTTTCTTATTGACAAAAAAGTATGCAATTATTTTTTGTTATTTAAAAATTTGTATTTTAGTCTTGCATTTCTTCTGGAATCTCGTGGGGATTAAGTATTCCGGGCACGGACATTTGAATTCGTCGCTTTTCATTTTCTGCCACCTTGAGTGCACCTTCCCTCTCGTCTAGATACAAATCGGAATCATCCTCGCCAGTAAATTCCTAAAAGAGTTTAAAAAATAATAATTGACATTTAAAAACTGATTTTTGAAACAGAATCAAAAGAGAATTTAATTTAAAGTTAGTATCATTTGCCCTTACCCTAATTTGGACTAAAAAGTCTCTCAAGTGCTCCTTGAAAGCACTAACGTCTTGATTCAAGGTAAACATCCCCTGCACGGTAACCTGAATCTGATGGTCGAATTTGCCCTTACCCTAATTTGGACTAAAAAGTCTCTCAAGTGCTCCTTGAAAGCACTAACGTCTTGATTCAAGGTAAACATCCCCTGCACGGTAACCTGAATCTGATGGTCATTTAGGTGGGGGAAAGCACTCTTTAGTAAATTGGCCACGAATTCCTGAAAAAAAATCAAAAGAAACAAGTTTGTTAATAATTGTTCTTAATGAGTAAAGAAAATAGGTTTATGTTGTTAATTGTGTTTTGCGACTTACCTGGACGAATACTACATTCTGAGCGGACTCGAAAGGAGCTGTGTTTGGGGTCGGATTCAATGGAACGGTAATTTTGCCGACTTCCACGATGGTGAACAGATAAGAATTGTATTTTGCGACTTACCTGGACGAATACTACATTCTGAGCGGACTCGAAAGGAGCTGTGTTTGGGGTCGGATTCAATGGAACGGTAATTTTGCCGACTTCCACGATGGTGAACAGATAAGCCAAAATGGTAGAATGCATTCCGAGCCCGGCAGTGTGGGACGTGTCAGTGACGACGGAAAAGATATGTTGTACAATATCGGTAAAATAGGTCTGGTAAAAGCTTTGAGCTGCCACTTCGTTAGAGCTGATGTTTTGCAAAAGCTGGTAGAGGATGTGAAGACCGGTGTCCGCCACATTTCTCATCGTGTGTTTGAATGCCCAGATGATGGAATCTAAAACGAGTTTAAATTGTGCAGGTGGGATTTGCAGGAAAGCGGGGAAACAGTGGGTATTGACTGCCTGTAAAAATTAAAGAAAAAACGGGCTCTGTTAGGTTAGCTTATCTATTTAAAATCGAATAAGCAACAATTAATTTAAAAAAATGATTTGTTTTACGTAAGACACACAAAACACGAAAGACATTAGAACACTTCATCTTACCTTTTCCTTCCAAAATTTATATGTTCATGAATTTTTATTTATTTTTACCTGCGACACGTACGGATGACCTAGCGCTTTACTAGCTCGAACATTAGTCTTTAGAATGGAAGCGAGTTGCTTGATGGCATCAATGTCTTTCAAAATAGCGACATTGAGAGAGGCCTGAGCAATGATGTCATCCCAGACCTGATTGGGTAAGCTCATATACTTTTCAATCAGGTGACTCCTGGACCGTTTGATCTGACTGGGCTGAGATCATGTATCCTACAGCTTCGTAAAAGGTGTGCACCTGCTGAGGTTGAAGGTCACAAATGATGGTGGACGTCGTACTAAGGATTTCTTCGATGAAAGGGACCGCCTCCCCCATTTGGACCGTTACAAAATGTCGTCTGCATTTTTGCGCTATTTTGATGAATGTATCACAGGCCATGTCTTGAACACCCTCGTGTGTTTCTGGAATGCAGAACAGAAAAATAATTGTAAAAAAATGAAACATGACATGGTTTACCATTCATTAATTAAAATATGGAGTAGGTTGAGCCCTTACCGTGCATAAACTCGAAAAGCTTATTTACAACAGTTTTTAGAAACTTCCAGTGTGCCCTCAAAAATCTGGGATATTGTCCAACAACGTACATGATGTTGGAGGCAATAATGGCCTTGTTATCTTTACCCTTCTTTTGCTCACAGAGTCCTAAAAGATCCTTGATTACGGTTACAATGAACCTCTTCTCGTCTTCCTCGTGCATTGCTCCAGAAATACTTCCTATAGCCCAGCACAACTAAAAATTGGTTTAAAAAAGTTAATTATATTTCCTCACGACAACTTTTACATAAAAAAGAAGCACAGCTCTTGTTCTTACCGTATTCAAATTTTTCCACGACCACTCCGTCCCATTCACTTGATTCTGCAACTTCTTGGTCATCATTCTTTCCGTGTCGGCACAATCCAAATGTGTCAAGTAAACCAGCGTTTCTCTCATGTTTTTGTACAAATTGATTGAATCAGTATCCTTCATAAATTCGCGAACAATTTCACCATTCTCGTTCTCTACAACGAGCACTTCCTCTGGTTTTGCCATTCTGCTTATCATTATGTATCTGACTCGGGACAAAACAGGGGCGTAGAAACTGCGTCTTGGTCCTCCGGGCTGGTTCACATTTCTGGGTGAGCCAAGGAACATTGGTGCCACTGACATGAAGGGAGCCTCTCTGAAAACCACAAAAACAAATTGAAAATTTAATTAGTTTCTCATTCTAAACAGCATCGACAAGTTTGGTGGTACTTTTTTGCTCACAATTTATACCTGTACAAGTCTGCTGCTAGCGAATTCCAGTATTCTAGACAAATCTTAAAAATTTCCACCTCGTCCACTTCTGAGATAAGTACCAGGTATTGGAGTGCCTTCATCAGCTCGTTGGAAGCTTGCTTTTCAACTAGCTGCCCATGCTCTTTGAGATATGTACAGAAGAACATGGCCAGGTTTTGAATGAATTGTTGCTCCTTGTCGGAGCCCGAAGCGTAAGCGTCACGTATGTTCAAAGTGAGTGGTATCATCTAAAAAACCAAACAGGGGTAATTAAATAAATAGCCTTAGATTGGTTAATTAGTCCATTGATTAAAAATATTGCATGTAGCCTGCATACCTGTTCCAGTTGACCCATTGTTTGCTGAAACAACTGGATAAAGCGCTGTTCATAGTGAGGCACAGTTACAGTTGAGATTTCAGTGAGGCATTTCAATGTAACATTTCGAAATTGGGGCACATTCAAAAACTGTAACAAATCAAACAGAAACAACTGGATAAAGCGCTGTTCATAGTGAGGCACAGTTACAGTTGAGATTTCAGTGAGGCATTTCAATGTAACATTTCGAAATTGGGGCACATTCAAAAACTACAACAAATCAAACATTTAAATTAATTAATTATACATCTACAAATAATTCAAATCAGTGAATACCGAAGCAAGCTGTAAACAGTCAACTTACCTTCATTGTCAAGGTGGGAATTAGTTCAGTCTCAAAAATGTAACCAATTGGAATCCAACTAAGGAACCTTAAAAGCGTTTCTAAAGTTGCTCCCACGAGGTTAGGATTGCTAGAATTCTCCATAACGTACTGGCATAGCTGAAATATCTGAGAAAACTCCTGGCACATCGTGTCTTTCAAGTGTTTCGCCTTCGTTTGTGTCATCTGACCACTGGAGAAGTCAAACACTTCCTCACTGAGCAACTTCAAAATAGCCATGTTATTTTGACACAAACTCTCATTCGTTTTGCTAGCTCCAACAATATCTGGAATGAAGGACTCCCAATTCTTTGGCCATTCCCTTTTCAAGATCTGAAATTAAACAAACAACAATGCACACGATAAGCTCAATGCAAAAAACGACCCGGTATAATTTATTTTATCAATAAATTTATCAATTTTGTAATAATGATTCTTACCTGTACCAAAATCATATTAAGCTTATTGAGATAAACTTTCTCTTGCTCGAGACAAATGGGATCTGAGGAGGTTTTAATGATTAGTCCAACAATGTACTTCTTTATACCTTCACACTGAACCCGTGGCAGTGCTTTCCACCTCGTTTTTATCACCTGCTCCAGAATCTGGAGGGCATAATACTTCGTCTGTTGATTAGTAGAAAATTCTAAAATGGTGTCAACTCGCGTCCACGCCTCTGGGTGTTCTTTCAGCCTGGTTAAAACTTCTTGGGCCACTTTTTGCTACAAAAATACAAAAAAACAAACATAAATTATAATTAAATTACTTAATTAACAATGTTACACATCATCATTACTTAAATCATGCACTTAAATGCTCATAAAAAATCATTTTAAAGCACCTGCTCCCCCAGGCCAGTGTACATGCATCCAACGACATTATCCAACAACTGGATATCCAACCGTTGGGTGAAATCCAACAGTTTTGACGCCTGTTCTGCCAAAGTGCCCATGTTTTTTTGTTGCAAGTCTAGCATATAGAAAAACTACTCCAATTAACTAACTATTAATTAATTTTTGTCCTTAAAAAAGGACGACACCACCACACAGCGAGTTGAAAAGCTCCTTCTCAAGACGCGCGTGACGTTTATCCCTCTTGGAAGAGGTGCATTAACTCGGGAACCTATCAACAACAAAAATGTAAACGGGACTTTAATTAAAGTAATAAAAATTTAATTGGAGAAGGGAGCATAATCAGTGTTACAATTTACTGTTAAGTCATCCAGACAATTAAATGAGAGAAATAAGGACTGCGCTGATCACGGCTCGGATTCTACATGAGATTTGGGAAAATAACAAAAGAAAACAAGTCACACTTGGCATGAATGAATATACATATATAAAACCAGATACTGCAACTTCAACACGAAACGGTGTACAAAAGTAGCGCAAGTGGGATTTTCCCGCTTAATCATCAACCGCATGACTATGAGTCATTACGTAGCTAATAGGTGTGTTACACGTAAAATTCGGATTTGATCTTATTTAACGATGATNCAACACGAAACGGTGTACAAAAGTAGCGCAAGTGGGATTTTCCCGCTTAATCATCAACCGCATGACTATGAGTCATTACGTAGCTAGTAGGTGTGTTACACGTAAAATTCGGATTTGATCTTATTTAACGATGATTAGCAGGGGACAGATTAGTTAAAGCAGATTATTTTCAGGAAGTATTAGTGTGTGCAATTAATTAAAAACGGTTATAAACATGCAAGAGATGTAGGTGAAAGTTGGAGAAAAATCGGCTCTAAAATGGCTTACAAGTTAGTTTAGTATTATAAATGGGCAAATACGTGACTATTATGCATTATAGTCCCCTCAGGGGAGTTAATTAATTAATTAATAATATAAAGTTACGTTATATTATTTCGTTTTTCTTTACTTTTTAGGATAATTCAAAGAACATTAGTTTTGTAGATACATCGTAATTACTACTACTGCCTTCCTTCAGAGTTTTTAGTAATTATTTTTTCGAACAAATATATAATAAAAAGTCATGCTAAATTTAAATTTAATGACTAAACTTAAGTAAATAATATGCATAATTAACTCTAATTACTACCTAATTGATTACATTAATTGATCTTCATCCATCCATTAATTTCCATAAGTCATTCCAACCACCACACCGGCTTCCTACCGGACAGACATCCGTCCCTTCCAATCCGCCCAAGCATTCCTTCCGCTACTCCACACGCAATGATAACGAACAACAACGCATACGAAATAGGGACCCAAGCATACTTTTTAACCTTATGCCTAACTTAACTACGTGTGCTCCTAAACCAATCTCCCAAAAACCACCTTAAAATCCCGTACAAAATCCCACCCTCCATTAAACCCTCCCTTAAACCTCCCTCGTTAACCTTCATCCCCCTCCAAATATCCCCTCCAACCTTCAAAACATCCCCTCCAATCATCCCTTTTCACTGAATAAAACCAACCTGTCCACAGAATTCGCACTTTGTTTTTACGCAAACTTATACACACTGTCACCCCATTCGACGCATTACTCCAAAATATCGGGGGAAATTGAGATCATCCGCCAAGTTTGAATTCCGGTGTGCCAGCTAACAGTTCAGATTAACTTCCGGTGTGTTTCAATACAGCTGCATTTAAGAATTTTCTTGAAGGTTAAGAGGTGCCCAGTGTCTAGAAAATTTTCAGCGAATCGTGTGGAAGTCTCCAGAAAGGGCTCAGGGATGATTGTTTTGTTCAGCAAACTTGCTAGAGACCAAAAATGTGTGTAAAAAGCCAGTCGGCTGATTCCATTCATTCAACCAGCCACAAAGAGAGAAGACGCTGAAAATTCTGACTAGTGACTTGAAGCACTGATTTTAATTGAATCGTTATATTTAATTGGTGATTAAGTGAAGAGATTAAGTTGACATTATATTTGTGTGATTAAAAGACCTTTTAGAGTTGGTTGAGTTAATTGTTGTTAAAAGAGGGAGGAGTTTTCTAGGATTGTTTGTGAGAGTGGTTTAGATAAAGTTAATTGAACAGTTAAAATTAGTAACGAGTAGATTGACGGTATGGCGGAACAGGTAAGAAAAAATGGGATTTTTAGGAGAGTTTATATGTTGATTGTGATTTGATTGATCAATGATTGAAGGTTAATTGGTTGACAGATGAATGAGATAAGGAAAAGTTTGTAATGATTTTTTGGGTTTGTTTGGTTTTCAGGTAAATGCGTTGAAGGAAAAGGGGAACACGGCACTGAACGAAGGGAGTTTTTGGGATGCGATAAAGTACTACTCTCAGGCGATTGAGATTGATCCGGCCAATCATGTCCTGTTCAGTAACAGATCTGCTGCGCATGCCAAGGCTGGAAATTACCAGGATGCGCTGAAGGACGGTGAAAAAACTGTGGAGTTGAAATCTGATTGGGGTATGTGGTGATATCTTAAGCAGATATCGGTATCATAGTCTCTATGAGGTAGTAAAGTAAATAATTAATCTGGGGATACTTTTGGTTCTTTCTTTAGGAAAGGGTTATTCCAGGAAAGGTGCAGCCCTTGCATATTTGCAGCGTTATGATGAAGCTGTTGCGTGTTATGAAGCTGGAATTATGTGCGATCCTGACAATGCGCAATTACGTCAAGGTTTAGCGGAGGCCAAGGAAGCTCAGGCTCGCCAGAGCTCAAGGGCCGCTCCCAATCTCGGAAACCCCTTTGCAGATCCGTCGATTTTTATTAAGCTGAAGAACGACCCGAGAACCTCACAATGGATGAGTGACCCAGACTATTTAGCTTTAGTTAGGGACCTCCAAACAAATCCCAACAGTTTAGGGTAAGTAGTTTTCTTTGAGTCTGTTGAATCGACATTTCTGCTACTCTTTAGTTCACTAACATGATGTTTTAGACTAGAGTTTCTGAGTGCAATGCAATGAAGAAATTTTTTCGCTGATTGATGAGCTAGATAATTAAAACAAATGTGCTGAAATTTATAGTGGTTTAAATTTTAATTCACAATTTTATTGTTGTTTTTCTGTTAGAACAAAAATTAACGACCCACGAGTAATGACTACATTAAGTGTGCTCCTGGGTATGGAAATCGTTGATGGAGCTGAAGAAATGGATACAGAAGAAGCTCCTCCTAAACCAGCCACTCCACCCCCACACACCAAAGAAAGAACCAGAACCTGAACTACCAGACGAGAAAAAAGCTGTACGCCTATACCTTTATTAAACATTACTTAATTTGTATTAGGTTTATTTTCATTCCCACGTATTCATTTTGACATGCTTTCTTCAATTTTTAGGCCATGCAAGAAAAGGAACACGGAAATACTGCCTACAAAGCCAAGAACTTCGAGAAGGCTCTAGAACATTACAATAAAGCGTCAGAACTGGATCCCACTGATATGACTTATCGCCTGAATATTTCCGCTGTGTACTTTGAAATGAAAAAGCATGAAGATTGCATCAAAGAGTGTCTAGATGCTATTGAACTAGGACGTGAAAACCGAGCGGATTTCAAGCTCATCGCAAAGGCATTTCTCCGCGCTGGCAATTCGTACAAGAAGCTGGGCGATTTCAAGAATGCTAAAGTATTTTACGAAAAGTCTCTGAGTGAAAATAGGACACCGGAAACGAGATCATTGCTGGCGGAGGTTGAAAAACTTATCAAGGAGGAAGAAAGGAAAGCTTATATCAACCCGGAGAAAGCGGAAGAGGAAAAAGAACTAGGAAACGAGCTATTCAAGAAAGGTGTGTAGAATGTAGGATTATGTGTTGTAGTTTCTTTCTTGGAACATTAGTGTAGCCCCTAATTTACCTTAATTTTGATTTTTTTACCAGGTGACTACGCCACTGCCATGAAGCATTACAGCGAAGCAATTAATCGAAACCCGGAAGACGCCAAATTGTACAGTAACCGAGCTGCCTGTTACACCAAGTTGGCTGCATTTGATTTGGGCCTGAAAGACTGTGACAAGTGCTTGCAACTGGATCCCAAATTTAGTACGTGAACATGTACTTTAAAATCTAATGATAGTGCAATAATTTTTAAAATATTTTCCTTTGGTTGTAATTAAATATCTTTATTTCCTTTCCGTAGTCAAAGGATGGATCAGGAAAGGGAAAATTTTGCAAGGAATGCAGGATGCCGGAAAGGCAATGACTGCTTATCAAAAGGCCCTAGACATGGACCCAAGCAACGCTGAAGCTGCAGAAGGTTACCAGCAATGTATGATGGCGCTTCATTCCAATCCCGAAGAAATGAGGAAACGGGCCATGGCTGATCCTGAAATTCAAGCAATTCTTAGAGATCCTGCCATGCGACTCATCCTTGAGCAGATGCAGAACGACCCGAAAGCCTTGCAAGAGTAAGTCTGCACAAACTTCAAAAATAATTTTCAAAGATAACACTTAACTGTTTTATTAATAATCATTTGTTCCATAATTTCTTTTAAATTCACAGTCATCTTAAGAATCCAGACATTGCCCACAAGATCCAGAAATTGATTGACAGCGGTTTAATCGCCATTCGCTAAGATCGCTGCCACAATATTTCCCCGCCTCGTTTTTGATGATCATCATCTATTGAGTGAAAGTCAACCAGTTTTCTTTAAGGTTTCTTGCTTTTTGTCACTAGTTTTTTTGCGACTTGTCATTTAGTTACTACATACGTTTTAGTGTATTAAGCTTTGTAACGTGTACTACTGTGTATTCTATAGAATTTCATATTGTTTTTATCATGAACTATACATTATTATCATACTTATAACTAATCTTTTCATGAACGCTGCTTAATTAAGGACTACGATTAAGGCTCCAAGTTATCAGGTTTTGTTGTTTTCTTCAGTTGCTGAGCTGTAATAATTTGATTAGGATATAATTTGGTCCATCATGATTCATACGAGCCAGAAAAGTTGAAAATGCTTTCGTCACCAAGTCTGCCCATATTTTACTTACGTAAATGATAAGAATAAGCTTATCTATGTCATGTAACATGTAAACCAACTACCTATATAATATACTACTATAATTGGACAATTATGGTATTTTAGCCTAATTACAATCCTAAAAATACAAAATAAATATGTACGAGAGAGTGTACTTTAAAAGTAGGAAAGTACATTAGTAAATATTATAATATGTCATACAAAATTGTGAGAATAAGACGTGATGGTAAAATTAATAATAATAATTAATGTTTAATATGAAAAAATAAACTTTTCAAGGAGCGCTAATTATTACAATTACAGTAATCTCAATGCATACAAAACTTACAGAGATTTATTGTTAGGTTTAAGGTGTATGGCGATTATGCGCAGTCCTTGCACTGTTTTTACTATTCTCGAACAATTCTTGGTGTTGAGGCTGAACAGTTGGACTGTGAACTCTGCGAACACTGTGAAATGGACGAGTCTTTGGGGCACGGAGGAGTTCGTGCTTCATAATCAGGTCATTGATCTTTCGTTGCTCCCGTTGTATTCGTGTCATGAGACTGTCTGGAACGTCTGGAATGAGCCAGCGGAGAACAATAATCAGGACAGCCACTACATTCTGAAATAAATGCAGAAATAGGTTACTCTTTCCCTAATGAAATATAATATGCATATTAAAATTAATTTTGTCAGTTAAATTACTTCGTATATTATGATGAACACAATTCGGGCCAGCCATATTTGCCAGTGAGCTGTTCGAAACTCATACTTCTCTGGAGCAGGAGCATCGTAATCGTTGCGATATGTAGCGAAGCTGAAAAGTGAAGCAAAAGTTAAGACAAAATCATATTTAAACTTCTTAAAGTACATCCTTACTTGCAAAATTTTTCAGAGCTGTTGTCCGGTGCGGAATCCAAATCCGCCGTGTCGTAAATTGTGAGGGAATCATTCAAGTATCCATTCAAGGTGCCATAATTAGTATCATTCTTTTCCAATATGACA
>JAHZMV010001788.1:0-25459 GCA_027743765.1 Coecobrya sp. COE2
ATTACAACTCTCTTTGGCTGAAGAGAGTACTATCATCGGCATTTTTCACTTAAATGACAACAAATGGACCAATCGTTAACTTTGTATGAATATACGGTCCATTTTAGTTGCTGCTTACACTCCAAGACTGCACTACTGGTGTCGAGAATTTCATATTTATATTTTCATGATTTTAAGTATCATGATGAATCATTGAAATATCATAAATAAAAAGACACTCGGAGAAAGCCGACACTTATTGGTTGTTGGTTTATATTGGGCAATAGAAAACATACTAATCGTAAGTACCCTATTTTTACTTTAATACATAAGTTTGTCGCACATCATTACCGCAATAGACTTAAGAATGAATACGATGAAAATTCTCAGTCGTAAGATGAAAAAGAGCACTTTTACTACAACTTGATAAAATGAACCAACATTGGCAACATTACAGAATTAGTTTTCTGCTCCGTACAGTTTTGAAAGCCTAAGAACTAAATGAATCGTGCTATGCGTAATATGTAAAACGAAACCGCGAATTCCCGCAAGACATAGACTGGAATGACTGGAATAGATGTTATTTTTTGTCACCGCATTTGCATCATAAAAGCACCACGTCGGTAATCACGGGAAAAGTTAAAAAAATATTTCCTCAAAATGTTTTCCGTTTGTGGTCACAATACGAATGTAATTCACAGTATTATTTGCATTTTAAATGCGTTCCAAGAGGATATGCAATGTGCACGCAAGTAGCTAGTAATGGCCTCTGTGGGATATGTTCGGTTGTTTATCTGGAATTAGCATAACATGAATCGATAACAATAACTACATCAATTTTTTGCCAAAATGTACTTCTCATTTTCGTCTTGATTTCAAAGCTACAAAACTTCTGTTATCAGAGAAAACGTTCAATGATGCCACTTTCGCTCTATAGACGAGGTTTAAGTCCTTCTTGAGTTTTCCACAACCACCACATCCGGTGGCATCGTCTAAGCATGTTTTTATTAATTGATAAGTCATGCAAATCAGAATCAGAGATTCGCACAATCATCAACCCTATGTAGTAGAAAAATGTAATGTGCAGCATAATAATAGATTTTTTTAAATAGCAGCTTAAGTGTCCATCAAGTAACCTTATTTGCTTAAACCATAAATGCATAGTGATATTTACTAATATTATAGCATGCATATCTATTATACCACACAAAGTGAGCAGTAAACATTTATTAATGCCAGAATTGCAGAATTGCGTCATACTGGTTGTTAATGTAGACACTTTCTTTTATTTCTTGATGGCAAATATTAACGCATCCCAATGAGCACGACTGGTAAAAAATGCTGTAATCTGTTAGCGCTCTCTTTTTGCATAAATAAGTTGGCTTTGTATCACGGTAGCGTAACTTGTTACGATATGATTTTGCTGTGGTATAGTACGATTGTGCCGTACGATTTCATAAATATTAGCAATTTTACGGCTTCCTACACAAACCTACTTTCTCCTATGAATAGAGGGATATTATTTTTCCATGCTTTGCTTCTCCATAAAGCAAGAAGATTCATACTTACATACATTCATATAAGATAATAGCAGCTATTTTTACCTCATACCTCAAACAACTCCTTCTGAAAAGTAATTAAATGGAAGGACAAAATGAAGCCATGTAAATCAGCTTGAAAAGGAAGCGCCATATAATATGCGTCATAAATATACGTAATAATGTGTATGCGTATGTACTTATGTAAATTCAAACATAAGAAATGAATATCTATCTATTCAAAGTTTCGTTACTCCAGATTTGTCCTAGCCAGAGAAATAAGGTATAAAACTTTTAAGGATAAGAAAGGATAATTTTACCTGAACGTTCTTGTGCTCATTTTATAAATCAATAAGTCACTGCATTGGTAATTCTAAATAAGTATATAATATGTACACTGTACTGTTGTTGTATCCTCCCTATACCATTAGCTGCTTTCCTCTTAAAAGTTACATAACACATAAACAACCCAACCTTAGCCGCTACGAATTCACGAAGGAGTTTTGCCACAAACCTATCCATATGTCAATATTATGCTGCATGTTGGTATAAAATGTTTACACATTATTTCATCCTTATGACATCGCTTCTTCCCACAAAGCGAAGTAAAGCATAAAGTTCACATGTATCTTGAAAGACTGCCAACAAAGTTTTCTCTTTTTGCCAGAAGGCAAAAGATGTTCTGGTGAATTGTGATTTGGAAAAAAGTCTTTTGCCACTTAATTTGTGGTAAAGCTAAGTATGCCAGACTTTCAAACTTTTAACATTATATGTGATATCATGTCTTTGCCCTTTATACACCACCCATTTTGAACGCTTCTTTTGAAAAAAATAAATAAAACGAATGTTTAAGGATACTTAGGATCAGCTCTTTCATTATTCAACGTTCCATTGTAAACGAAAGCAACAAAATTCATTTAAACTTACCAGGAATACAAAAATTCTACGTATTAAACGTGGGCATAGTGTATAATACCATGTAGCTCTTCAACTTTTGCCAACCGCCAAGAGGTTAGGGCTAACGATACAATGTGTATGATATTTGAATGTGCACTATTTAAATGTCTATTACACTTCAAACATATTTGACCGTTAGACGTGTGCAAAAAGAACGCATGCAAAACATGTGTTTCTTTAATATTTGCTACGATATCATTTGATCCATTAGCAAGAACCATTATCATATGCTATGTAGGCATGTTACATATTATGACCGTAAAAATGACAAAGCGCCAAACAAAATATCCCTTTTTCAGTATCATATTTCCTTTTCGGCCCTTTGAGTAAATGTTGTAAAACTTTTTAATAAGGTTTCTCTCGTGTCAAATTCTAAAATTTACTGACTCGAGACAGTCATAGAAAAAAGTAAAGACAATGAGGGAGAAAGGTTGCCGTTAACTTGAAAGTGAAACTGGACTTGGAAGCAAAGTGACCTCATGAAGTTCTAAGAAATTGCCTTATGGTTACGGTTTGTCTTTTAGTTTGTCCTATATTAAATCTTCCATAAAATGTAAGCACTCTGCTTTTTAGTATACATTTTTCTGCAATAGAATGATGGCAGTCTGTACGACAATGTAAGGTAGTAATAAGCCAACCAATTCATCATAACTTTAAGACAGAACGTAAAGTACATGGAGCGAACAAAATGTGTCCATTAAATTTGTGAGTACTTCCACTTTTCCAAGTATGGCGAAAGGACATTTTTGTAATAAAACGAGTAATGTGATGAAGAGGGCGTTTCTTTTCTAACACCCGGAGGATAACAATAGAACCTATTTATTTGCACTCCAATGTTCGCAGAAAACTATAACACGTTCCATTCTTGTATTAATTTTTTCTCCATGTTCTTTTATTTTGGCGCGTTTACACTCCTGATTCACAAGAGTTTTTCAGAAGGCGGCACCCGAGGCAGTCATGTCATTAGCGCAACTAAATAATTCAGTCATAAGTAGCCGTTGTATAATACTAATAGCAATAGTGCGTGCTGGAATAGAGTGATAGAGTAAGAGTGAGCTGCTTGTTAATGCACTTTTTGTGCCTATCAAATGTTCGTCTTGGTACAATATAGGAATACAAGTTTTATTATTACTATCAAACAAACATAAATTTACCACAAAGTGCAGGGTTTATTTGCTCACGTACTTTTTTTACCATGTCTTAACAATGGGATATAGGAAATGTTGATGATACGAGAGTGGTAGAAACGAGCAAAAGTTTACAAGAATGGCTATGTATAGTCTCATCCTTTTCTTGTACCAATTTATTATCCTGTGAAGGACATTGTTGCATTACAATATATGTGCTAGTATGAGGATCTACTTTAGAATAGACTCAAGTTAAATGACTGTATGAATAAGTGTCGGCAGACAAAGCCGTTGAATGGAACTGCCAGCAACTGCTTTCACTTGTTTCAGAAGAGATGTACCCTATCCGCCTATTGTTTATGTTTATATGAGTTTTTGTATTTGCATGAATAATGTTGGTTTTGCTGTTCACAAAGTTGTGCATGTCTCTAGCGAGGCAAAGACTTATGGATAAACTATTGAACATGGCTTTAATCACCGTGTTATTTCATACAAAAAACGAATATGTAACATTTGCGGCTACTTTGTCCCATGTACCACCAAACCCGGAAAGAAATGAATATTTCACGCTTCAGCATTTTCTCAAAAACCAGATCTAATTTTTGCTGTCTATTTACATCATAACGTTTTTTGTCATATAATCCTGGTGCATGTTCCTAAATTCATATACAGACAAATGAAAGCTTTCGAAAAGTCCATGTTTGTGATCATCCTAAGCAGTTACGCCTTAGCTGCGAGCAAATTCTGTTTTGGGAGTAGTGATATGATTATATTAAGAAAGAGCAAAATATTCATGCAACATGCATTACGTACTATTAAATAAATATGAAGCGACGGATTAACAGAAAAGAACCAAATGCCATTTTCTCTGCCTCTTCGTTTGAATTGTTATTACCACGAACAGTTTCATGCGTTTCTGCAACGAAGAGAAAAGGGAAAGATAAAATAGATTGCATATAGAAATATGGAAACTTAAACAGAGTGGATGATACGAAAGTAGGCATGTATTATTAAATAGCGAACACTGCTAAGTTGTGTGTCCATTGTCCATCTGTCGGTATACACACGATATCATCTGTAAGGACAATGTCTTTTAAATATGTTATGAACCGATACCTCAGGGCCTTATGTTGTGGTCCTTGTACATGGGCTCGTATACTTGGTCCTTGTAGAAAGCGACCAAAAAGTCTGCTATGCCAGGAAATGCACACTAAAAGACCATCAACTGCCCTTATTTCCTCGGCTTTCGATACTTTGCTACATTTGAAATGATCGCTTAACTGTTTCTCCGACTACTACTCCTACTGTTCCGACATGTTATTATTGTCACTGCTTCTATGTATGTACCCTTATTTTCATCGTGATGAGCAAACCTACCCATGCAAATAAACGAATGAATGCCTTTTGGCCTCTCACCCAAAAGTATCACTTTCTGCTTTCTATTCATTTTTCACTCATGATAATAACGTATAATATGTGAAATGAATAGAGACAGAATGAGTGTCGAGCGAGATGACGATAGTGGCGTGTGGTAAACCCGCGGTGAGGGTTTATATCTATTCTTGTTCCCTTTTCCAAAAATTACTGTGCATTGCCACTACTGGGAAATAAAATTACGGAACATCCACCAACAACAAAATTGCAGTTATACATTTTTGTATATGAGAACTACTAACAGAAATTGAGGCAATGAATATTATTTCCCATTTTGCACGGCAACTTTCACCAAAACATACCTTCTTGTTCAAAAGAATTCATGTGAAAATTTGCCAAAAAGAATACCAGTCGACAGGCAATCTAAAAGCGTTGTTTGATTATTCCTGTGTCTTGAATTGCTCTTTTTATGTTCAGATTTTGCTTGTATAGTTTCCACAAGCTATTAACGGAGAACAGATATTATTATGTATCGTATTGTATTCCAGCTCCACGTTATATGCAGGTACCAAGTGGTTTAATACAATAACTCCACTTTCCTTTTCAGTGTTTTTTACACTTTGATGAAAAGTTATTCTTTCTTTGATCTACGATCCTTTTTTATGTCCGTGAGATATCTACAATAAATTAATCGTAATAATAATACCAGTTCATGCCACTTTACAAGGACCACTTGGATAAGATGGGGATCAACAAAACATGTTCTTACGGCCTCATATCATATTTACCTTACCTATTAGTATTAAAATATTATTCATATTGTACAATGTAGGAAAACAAGTTAGCATTTATCAAAAACTAAAAGGGCCACACGTGTGATCTCTATTTTATAAACTGGAAGATAAAAGCGTCTACTACGAACAAAGGCTTTGTGTGAATATTTCCGTTGGCACATTAAAAAGCTTTTACATAATTGGACCCTGCATGTTGTTTTGAACGTCATTACATAATATGAAATATAAAACTGAACCGGACGTCTTTTAATAAATGAAAACACAAAAAAAGGACTCTTACGTGTTCCCCGTTTAAAAGCAAATGTTTTATGTTGTAGGTTCGGTTGGTTTCTGGATGCAGGTAATCATAGCCACTAGTTAGAATTTTCTTTGAAACATTATATGAGTATGTTCCAAACATTAAGGGAGGCATGTACGTGTAGCACATTGCACAAGTGTCTAACCGAAAAACGTCTGGAGGTAAATAGACATGTCTGTTCCGACAGTATCCAGGAACTCTACGATTACCAATGGTCAAACTTCCTTGAGGCTGAGGTCTACTTCCGCCACCTCCTCCTTCAAAGACAGTACCATTGCTCAATAAGATTGACGCGGGAGTAGAGGTGGACAATAAATGGATCTGTTGATGTGTGGTGACAGCATTCACTTCAGCTTTAGTCTCCCTTCTCGTGTGCTTTCTCTGATTACTATTATTATTACCAACTATATCACCACCACCACCATGCTTATTTCTACCAGTTGTTGTACTATTATCAGTTCCAGCGTGCCTTCTCTGATGTTTGGAGCTGGATGAGATTTTTATTATCGAATCTTCGTCCTCAGACATCAGTGAAAGTCGCGAATCACTTCTAGAATGAGGTGCAAAGTGATGGAATGAATATGGCACTCTCTGCCACTGAAAACTGTTGGTGTGATGTTTCCGTATCGCAGTGCTTGCAGCAGGCCACTGTAAGTGCGTAGATGAAGGATGGTGTGATGATGACGCTGACAGTAATGATTTTGACGGTGGAGAAGCGTCTGACAATGATGATGACAGGGACGCTTTTGCTTCTTTTTGTGACGACGACGATAATAACGAAACGCTCGTTGTGACGCTTGTGAAATATTGTGTCATTAAGATGAGACCAAAGAGCACATGTAATTTTTCCTGTGGCATGATGACGAGTCCTACCAGTACCGTCATCATCACTTTGTTCTTTTTTTATTATATGGGTTTATGGGTATAATATGTTTAAGCACTTCGTTTTCCCTTTTCCGTCGTCGCTGGTTTCTTCTCCGACTTCATGCGAGACAAACGTCTGCTTTCCTACATAAATGGGAAAGAAAAAGACTATTCATCATAATGTCAATAATACATGCTGGAGATCGTTAATCATTACTTTGTTCCGAGTAAGTGATGTATTTAACAATGTGTTCAAGGCTTTGTACACATTAAATGAAGCACCACGCACAACTATAATTACTGTGTCGCGAGCATTCCTAATGGTTGATCAATTTTGTTCTATTGTACAAATGGCTGCATTTAATGAATAGTGGGTAGCCATCCTGTACTCCCCTAGTTTGTGAAATTAAAAAAGGATACAGCAAATACATACACAACATTATAATGTTGGTACAGATTCTCCACTAGAGAATGGTCGCCTCTGTACTTCCATGAGAATCGTTCCGAGAACTAGTTTACATTTTATTTTCTTGATTTGACGGAGCTTAAAAGCCATCATTATTCATACATGCCGTCATTTGAAGATGCCCACTGTGTTATGACTAAAATGTGTTCGATTTCTAACGAATTTTCAACAATGATGATCATATTATCCAATTTTAGCATGAAAGAAAGAATAACACTTTAATGTGTATTGTGTATGTGTAAAGTAAGCAGGTCATTTGTTTCATAAACCCTATATCCCATCCCATGGTCTTAAAAATTTCAGTTTATGAATTTTTCCACTTGATACCAATTAATCGTTTGATGTTCAGATGGATGAATATAATTGAACTTTACTCTAAATCTATGTCTTGAAAGTGGCTTATATTGCAGAAAAAGTATGGCATTACAAATAAAGTGAGAATTTTGATGATGGTCAATATAATATTTAATGCATTATTGTCAAAAATCTGTGCAAATGGCTACACAAATAAAACCATTAGACCGTGAGTGGCATCGATTACAGCTATCATTGATCAAGCCGGAAAGCTTGTTTCAGTATATCACTGCACGGAATAACAAAAAATATGTTCTGGATAATGCCAGGCCAGGAGTTGGACTGAAAACCCGTATCCGTAACCGTATTTATTTACTCTACTGAACTAGTTCAGCAAGTTTGAAAGATTGAAAACTATAAACCAAGCTTCAAATTATACTTACGCATTTGTACAACCATTAAAAGCTTTATACTATAAAGACTGTAGATTGGATATATGTAAGTAAGCATATGGTGCCATTAGTGAAATCTATTAAGGATGAAAAATTAACTTCCCCAACAACCCCAGTAGGGAGCCTAACCGTGCTGCTGTATTTCCTGCTGGTACTTATAGTGAATTACACGGATCATCACACAGGAAAATTTGCTGTTGAATGACTGCATACCCAAATCGGAGACATTCATAGGCATTCCATTAAACGAAAACCTAATTCATTACATGTACAGTTGGGTACATGCGTCGTTTTTATATTCATGAAATATACACAAGAGATTTTTACACCATATTAACTTTCTCATTACTCTGATGAACGTGTTTAAAGAATGTGTAAATAAAGCATAACCCTACTGAGAAGTGAATATACAAAAAATGCAAGATTTTGGATCTCATATATGCATATTACAAACGATTGAAAGCCAATTTCTTTGATCCATACCAGCATTTTTAATTAATTATATTAACACGAAAGTCGCTGTATCTAAAAGAGAAAGCANTTCATGAAATATACACAAAAGAGATTTTTACACCATATTAACTTTCTCATTACTCTGATGAACGTGTTTAAAGAATGTGTAAATAAAGCATAACCCTACTGAGAAGTGAATATACAAAAAATGCAAGATTTTGGATCTCATATATGCATATTACAAACGATTGAAAGCCAATTTCTTTGATCCATACCAGCATTTTTAATTAATTATATTAACACGAAAGTCGCTGTATCTAAAAGAGAAAGCACTATATACCACACCCCTAGATATGCGAACAGCACGATACAGTAAACACATCAAGGTCGAAATTTAAAATGAGCTGAAGCTCTATCCCTTTATAAAGCAGCAAACACTAATCAACAATAAACCTTTCACATATATACTCATTAAAATGTTCCCTTTTTGTGGTGAAAATTAATAAAGCCAATGCTGAGGGAAACCCAAACCTATTACGCATTTTTAGTCTCTGGAAATATATCTACGAAGGAAAACCGGTTAATGTGTTATTGTATCGTCGTCCTTTTTCTATACACTGTTGGCAAAGAGAAAGTATGTCTTATACACACCGCATCTTCTTTCACCACTAAGTTCTCCTCAAATTACCAAGGAAAACATGAATTAATCGCTCCAGTTCCTCTCATCCTCATCCATTGGCCTGAGTAGTCAGTACTGAATGGTAGGAGGCAGTCTCTCTTGTTGTTGTAGAATAGTCGTACTTTTTAACTCGAATAATACGCGAGGTGAATTGAGTTATGGTTCGGATCTGTCATCTGAAATGAAGGTAAGCCATTTATAACAATTCAAGCTTGGCAGCGATGGAAGACATTTGCGCTCCATAATTGCGTATACGTACACATTGCGGCTATGTCAGAACATGAGAACGACGATGTGATTCTGCGAGTGAATGGTGAAACACGAAAGGGGTAAAGCATTTTACTTGCCTTACAATTTACTTTTTTATGTAAAACGTATACCAACACGGGAATCACTGTGGTTGTGATGTGAGTAGATACGAAAAAAAACTTACCTTCCCACTGTGCATGGTATATGGCCAATTTTTAACCAGCATTTTTTACAAAGTTGTATTCAAGTTCTCATTACGCCTCGTCTGAGACTACGCAATGTTCTATATTTCTAATTTCCAGCATTCTACTTGTATTTTCTTTGTATTTCAAAACGTGTATGCGGTAATGGTATCGCATCTGTCAGTGGAAATGACAAGTCACTAATTCCATTGTGCAAAGATGCACAAAGAACTACTCCAGTGGGATAAAATGGGGTAATAGGAGAGTGTGCTTATATATTTTCACTGCATGCATGCTGGGAAGTAAACAGTTTAATTTCTACATACCATTAACTTGAGTAAGTTATAATGAGATGGTAAAGTAAAGATGCATTAAAGAAATACCTCAGTCGACGCTAGTTTTACAATACATGTTTGAATTGTTGGTGCCAGCAGACAAATGAAAGAGGTAAAAGTAATTCCAAACCTGTATGTTAGCACTCAGGTTTTACCTATCAACATCGTCTCTGTTTAGAGTCGCAACCACATATTTTCTAGACCAAACCGGGTTCCAACATTTTTTGCATAAAAACTTTGTCCAAAGTGAACTTTTCTCGATGCATTTTTCCTTGGTCGTAATATTATGTATAGCTTGTGCATTGTTGTTACTTCAGGAAACAGGAAATAATGAAGAATGGTTGCTTTCAAAGAGCGTGACTGATTTTTCCTGAATTATGAGGGGAAAAGATGCTTTTTTATTTTCCCCTCAGCAAAGCCATTACCGAAACAAGTTTTTGCCCAAGCAAAAGCGTTTTATATTGCAATAATAAAGTGCCTTCTTTCCCTACAGAGGATTCAGAAAGGAAATTTCTCCTTTTTTCGTATCCACATCCGTACACTGTTGAATTGTAATATAATAAAATATACATAGGCACATATGGACTTCCCTTAACGATCATTCATTTCATGCAGTTCTCTACTTGGAAAGTAAAAGCATCATATGGATTGATTGGTTTTCTTTCAGAAAAGTAATGACCTTTCTGCAAGTGAAGCGTAGATAAATGTGTAATATTATATAGTCAAAGACCCCGTTTTTGGGCAGCGTTTGTGCATGTTATATGCTTTGTACTGCTAAAATAACAATATTTTATGAACCTGAAGTTTTGTTACGAGACGGTATAAAACTTTTTTCAAATACTGTTTTTCCGCTAAGAACAAACATTCGTATTGTTCTGTCAATTTCAGTGTTCTCCAACTAATTTACTGAATTTGCGATTTTATTAACTGATATTTAAAGCAAACTTTCTTTCTTAATAGTGAAGTTTAATGCAATACTTCCTCTTCCTCAGCGTAATAATAATATGCAGTTGATGAAACAAAAACAATAATTTTGCAATGTGCATATATGGGAAAACTAACTCAATTTAAAAGTTTTACAAAGCATACAAAACACCTGTGTGTATGAAAATGTGAGATGAAGTTTTATTTATATTCGGAATGATGCCTTAAAGATTATTTTCATGTTACATTTAATAACTCTGGGGTCAACGGTGGTGAAAAGTTCATACAAAGGAATCCAGAGAAGTTATTGTTGGAAACTGTATTATCCTTTATTCAATGTTTATCATGTCTTTTTATTCCTGGAATGTATTGTCATTGTCTGTCTGACAAGGACATACCATTTAACAACATCATTTGTGTTCAAGTCTCTGGAAACAACAAACTTCCTATCTGTTTTTGTTTTAAATGCAAAAGTACAAAAGTTCGCTGAAACATTGAGAATAATATACCATAACGGCACTTGATTTAGTACTAGGAAAAATGTCACATCATATATGCACACTGAACTGGCTTTATCGAATAAATCATTTTCTGTGAACATAAGTATAAATCAGACTCTTCACTCTTGTTAACATGTGATATAGTTTAGAAGTTATGCATAAAGATCCTGTACGCATTATTTCCGAGTTTTTATGCATCAACGGTTTCTATAAAATACACAGCATAAACATTAAAATATATACTATAAGACTAACCATTAAGAGATAAGCAGGTCATAGTAATATATTTATTTTATTAAGAAACGAGAAGACCATCCACATGATATACGTAATCTAACACATAATGCATTCCACAGCATAAATACTGCTTTTATTTAATTCATATCAATGAAGAAATATTCCAAGATTATAAAGGCAAAGCTTGTTCACATTGAACTAACCATTTGAGTGATAAATGACATCACGATATGAAATGGATCCACGTCAGGGTGTGTTGGAAGGGCCTATATAATATAACCACTAATAATGTCACCTCGCTAGCTTGACTTGTTCACACCCTGTTTCTGAGAAACTTACAATACATCGAAGGAAAAAGGAATCAATTATTTCCATAAGATAATGTTAATGTACCTTAATACTGTAATTAGGTTCTTCTTGTATTTCAAAATGTAGCTACCATGAAGGATTTTACAGCGGTGGGCTACACCTTACCACCTGCTTCTGTAATATCTACAATACTTATTTCGCACAACTAGAGTCTTGCTAGACGTAAAATTATGTTACAGCTAGATTATTGTAGATGTCTGATTTATTAAAACGCAGACATGTCCAAATTAAGGGTTCCATAATGTAGCGCTGATCAAAACAAGTTATGGATAGTAATAATATCATATAATATGGCAGCAAAAGTTGACATAGGTGTTTTTATATTTCCTGTTTCTAGACAGGATTTCCCTTTACACAATACAAAATATAAAGCCAGTATTAGGGACGACCACAGTTTTTCAATAATAATAATGTCGTAAGCTGCCAGATTGTCGTCAGCGAAAGGCTCTCCTCTGCTCGGAACGAAAAGCTTAAGGCTGAACAGTAATCGTATACCCACTCTATAATAATATTTCATATCGACAGCATTCATATCTTGTTCTTTCCATAATTTCCTTTTACTTACAACTCGTCTATAAATACAGTTGGAGATCCAGGAGTGCGGTTTTCATTCGAGGATTTATACTTTGGCTTTTCCACAAGGAGATTTAAGATCGCCTTTCACCATGTGCCCATTGACAGTGTGTACTGTCTCACAGACTCAGGCAATATGTAATAATAAAAGTGATGAAGTGAGAATTTTGGTAAAGTAGAAATCATCTTTTATCTAACATATCATATCTGTGTATTCCAATAGCTCCTTCGACACTGTGTAGTGACATTACCTGTTATAGCTATAAACCCATTTGAAGTATAATAAATATACGCGAAAGTCCCGTAATGATATTTTGAAATATTGCAATTTCTTCACTCACTCCTTCATTCAACAGTGTATACTCTAGTTTTTGGCTCTCCACCAATAAACCAAATTATCAAAATAATGTTTATGATAATTGCCAATAGAAAGGGGCCAGAACAGTTGAACAAAAGTTATGTAAAAGTTGCCCCGGATGACGGCTACCATATAAATATATAGCCCATTCCCCACATTGTGCTGCATTACATTTCAATGTAACGAGGTTTTTTCTGCGAAAGCAATGTAATAATCCCCCAGAAGGGAAAGCACTAAGGTCCAATTCTACAAATGGGACTTCTTATGTAGCCTCATGGCGAGACAAAAGACCTGGCCCAATTGTGTGTGGTCTGGGTCTTTCACCTAAAGTCCAACCTTTTATCAAATTACATACTCGTTAGTCACCCAGTATATTAACTGAACATTGACGGATTTTTGGAGAGAGAAAGTGCTGCGCACATTTATAATACCAAACAGATTTTCTACTACGTATTGCGTCTTTCAATTACAATTATTATAGTTTGGTTCAAGGTTTGCAGACTCATTCTTATCAAATCGTCCAGCCTATTTTAGGCCGCTTGTTCGTCAACCGTGGTTTTAAAATCTATTTTTAAAAGCTTGTGACATTTTAGTATTTTTCTAACTTGTGATTTTGTTCTTTCATGATAAAATATTAAAATACCTATATTATGTCATGCCTTTGTTTATTCACACTGCCTTCAACTTGTGTGTTACAAGTTAGATGAAAATGAAATGAACAAAATGCAGGAATATAGGTATACATTATTTATAATTTACTAATGTGTTCCATTTCCGTACCGTTGTTTTATCACAATACTCATATACAATTACATCAAAATAATCCCAGTTGTTATATCCTGTCCAGATGCTAAATTAAAATGGCAAAATGAATATGTGTCTATTATTTAAAATAATATTAGGTTCCTTACGAAGCGAAGGTCGGCTTTATTGCATGTAAACTCGTGTGTATTTTGAAAAGAAAATACTTTCCGACTCACGAACCAGCTCAAGCTGAAATAACAGTGAAAGTAGTCTCTACCGTCTTGATTAAGAATTCCTCATATTAGGGATAAGCTATTCGTAAGAGCAGAGATAGATACATAAACAAACATCGTGCAAAAGATAGAGTTACATACTAAATACAAAATAGGAAAGAATGCCTACACAAGAGCTTTGACATCATCCTCCTTTTGCTCACTGAACAAAATAGCCAAGTAAGAAAAAATGACGACTTCTATATTACTATATTATCTCTCCACTGGTATAAGAGTTTCGAGATTTCTATTCACAAACAGTAAACTCCACTTAAAAAGCAATAAATAATGTCTGCTTCTCATCAAACGGGCTTTTTACATTCACACGAGAAAGATGGAAAGAAAAATACTGCACGTAATAGTAGGGGCTGAACTGAATAACAATATACCCTTCTGTTTCTAAGTGTGCAATATCGGTGATATCGGATACACATCACCAAACGCTCTACATTTGACATTCTTCTTTGAGTAGTATAAATTATGTTTGAGCAAGGTTTTATCGGTTGCCATCTTTAAATATAGATATTTTAGTAGGACAATTCTCTAAAGTGTATAATATTCTACACGCACGCAAATGTTCAACTTGAAATCTTGAAAATGCCAACCTTGTAAGTTGAAGAAATACTTCATACAATCTTTCTTGCGCAACAAATTATTTTTTAGTCTCATTAACGTTTCATAACTCAGAGAAAATTCTTGAGAACTTTCCACGATACTATTCTTGGTGACTCTAAAGCAAATCTTGACATAGTTTGGCGAACCATACACCGATGGGCGTATAACATGAGTTTTTCTCTATAGGTAAAAGTAAGAGGAAAGCTACGCAAAGTATGCAAAAACAACAATCATTACCTCGAAATCTCTCCAACTTTTCAATTAAAAATAATATTTCATGAATCATGAGTAGCTGTGAATTTAATTCTTAATTTTAGTGACTATTTAACTATGAATATTATTTGATCTCAATTATTTATGAAAGACAAACGATTGAACTTACTATGTACTATTCCATGCGATCGGTGAATTAGCGAATCTGCAACTCGTTAGTTGCAGGTAGAAAATCTTAATTGCTCACTGAGTAAGTCATGTCATATGACTATATGATGCATTCAACATTTGATGATCTGACAAGAAAGAAGATTCGAATTGCTTAATGACAATGATGTAACACACGCTTTCTTCCTGATAATCTCAATAATATTGTAATATACAATCGAATCTAAACGGTATATATACTATATGTGCTGAACGCATATTAATTATATAACTTGCACAAAATTAACCTTGCATAATCGATTCTTCCCTGCTTTATAACGTTCTCTCACTATTTTAATGACTATGGTGTTTGCTTTAAGGCTTTGATGAATCACTACTGCGAGCATCTTGATGTTAAACATGATTCATGATCGTTACGAATAAACATTGCCGACAAACTTATTGTAATATGATTCGGTTACATCTAAGTATCAGGTATCAAAAGCTTATATTATAACAGTAGTACAAAAGTATTATAACAGTGGTTTGTAACCAGTTAAACACTTAATTGGGGCGTTGTAAGACCATTTCACGAGTTTTACCATGTGACCAGTTTAGAGAACTACACTGACAATAATTCGGGGCAGTGAGATACCGTTATTCTGTGGCAACACATATGGACAATGGGTTTATTTTTTCTTGTAGTTTCTGGAACGGCGAAAGGCTTGGAAGTTTATAACAGTGGAATCCAACGTCAGTACCTGATATGGCTACCGTATTTTTTATTTGCTTTTGCTATTTCTTTCTTTTATTAGAATCTACGAGTATAAAATGGTTGCTGACAACTCAAGTAAAGGAGAACCTTCCAATTTGCATCTCTCTCCTAGTCAGTCTTTTTGCGTAATTGGACGTGAAGCGAAGAAGCTGTCGTATATGCTGTCCACAATTCATAGGATAATGGGATGATCTGATTACCACGCCAAAACGGTGTCGCTNCAACGTCAGTACCTGATATGGCTACCGTATTTTTTATTTGCTTTTGCTATTTCTTTCTTTTATTAGAATCTACGAGTATAAAATGGTTGCTGACAACTCAAGTAAAGGAGAACCTTCCAATTTGCATCTCTCTCCTAGTCAGTCTTTTTGCGTAATTGGACGTGAAGCGAAGAAGCTGTCGTATATGCTGTCCACAATTCATAGGATAATGGGATGATCTGATTACCACGCCAAAACGGTGTCGCTTGTTCATGTAATATGGTATATAGAAATTTTCAAGTGTTTAACGGCTGACGTTGTCCACGACAATCAATATGACATCCCACCAACTCCTCCAAATGATGAAGGTTTCCATCGAAGGAAGTATAACGACCCCACTACAAAAGTACCTGATGCGACTACATTGTCTATCTGCCATATTATGTACTTTACTACATGCCATTCCGCTGCAATACCGGTCACGTCACAACATTAATGCAAAAGTCGTCGGTAAAAGTGGCATTAAATAATTTAGTATACTGCATAATGTCCAAGGCATACAAATGAATACACTGTACATGAAATAAGCATAATATCTAAACGAAAAAGTAAATCACTCAGACAGAGACACATAAATAAATTCTATTGTATATACAATACTAACCGCACGAACTCTATCGAAAGCATATTTAATTTAATATCCAGGAATAGAAACCAAATTCATAAAAAATAGTTTCCACATTTCCAAAACTGCGTTTAACAAAAAAGGTACGTTTTGGATGTGAAAAATGTCAGATATTTTATGCTCTTCGAAACAGGTGAAAGTGTCGGAGTCCTATAGTCATTCGACCGATCAAAAAGATAGCCTCCTTTTCGATAACTGGATAACAAATGAGTTTGCTTATCAATTCAAACCTGTAAAAGCGGACTTTTGTATCACCGAAAATATGGTCATCTGCCAATCGATCTCCTCCACAAGAGAGAAGTGCCATTCTCCAAATGAATTAATACTGATTTTCTTTATCCTTGCATATGTATTTGAATGGACCATAGTATGACATGATGCTAATTGAATACATCTTCCCACATTTTCGCCGACTTAATCAAGAATTCATCCTTTAGTAAAAATGTCGAACAGTCTATGCCACACCGATGGACAGACAGACAATTTTTAGGTTTGCAAATATAATTTGACGATTGTTCCCATCTTCTGTGGAACAAACATGTTGTCTATTTTGACTTTACTATTGGGAATTCCATTTTGGTATGTATCTGCAATCTGTCAGATTATTTTACTTTAAAGCTAAAATATAGTCGGTTAGGCGCATTTAAATCAAATCAGTTACTCACTCCTCTTTTTAAGTAAAAGTTGGTGTGCCCTTTTGTTGCATTTAATAATAAAGGAACAAGCAAGCATGAAAATGGAAGTCACTACTATAAACTTGTCCCTCTAGAGTCTTATTTGTCTTTCCAAGTTAAAATTGTTTTTAATTTCCTACCGGATACACTGATGAAGCCGCGCTCACTGTGAGAATACCTTTATACGTAGTTAATATATTATCAGTACAACCACGCATTTCACGGCATACAGTTCTACTGATTTGTGAGTCTTTCGTGGACTGGCAAATTTCATATGGAGGATTTTCCCGTCTTTGAAGCTATCCGACATAAATCTAAGCTCCGTTCCTCAAGCCGACAGATTTCCAAGGGAAAGAACAACCAGATTTGCAGAACGGCACACATATATACACATGTACAGCACGAGTGATAAAAATCGAACAAGAGAAGAGTGAAACCCCGAAAATGAAACGCCCAAAAAAACTTTTCTCTTCTGACGTTCCGTTTTATTGTTCAGATCCACAGTTGCTTACCTAATATCTCTACAACTGGTGGCCACGGCAGTGCCAGTCAAACTTTTCCTAATTAGGCTTGTATAAAGATCGTCTTCAAACGACGTAGTTTTTTTCTCATAGCAATAGTAGAAATGTGTTACCACCAGACACACAGAATGATGGTAATGCAAATGGAATGCATGTAATCTAGAGCAATGCACCATTCTTAATAAAAACTAACCGCATACCGTTATCATTACCCCTTTTTGTCTTTTCACTATTAACTTCCTTAGCACTTTCACCATATCAGTTTTACTTAAGTTTTCTTGTTCGTTTAAACTGCATTGATGAAAGTATACAAATATTGTTACTCTCTCGTGGACATCAGATTGTAGTTTATGATTTTCCTCTCGTCTTACATGAACTAAAACAAGGATCCAACATGAATAATAATATGCTTGTTTGTCTACAGAGACACATTTTTATACTCGTATCATAACTTACTGTTTACTTTGAACTAACTAACTCCGTGTGTTTGTTTGTATTTATTTATTAAGTTTGCCACTTGCTAACAGTCAAGTTAGGAAATTAGAAGTCGTCCTGTTCTCAAAATTATTTGCCTCAGATAATTTAGTTCTGTATTTTTATGAATGCTTTTATTACATTTGCAAATACTTTCTTTTGCGGGGGCTTCAATTTACCGTTTTACAACCCAACAATAATGTCAGGCTTCTAAAGATGAAAGAAGTAAGGCGGGGTATAGAGAGATACAATCGGTATACTGCACGGGCCAACATTTGACGTGAAAAATCTTTTAAGATTATTTTCCACGGAACAGTATACACGACAGCAGCGGTTTGGAGTAATAATTTTTGCGGCTTAATAACCAAAAGGTGAATTTCTTGGCGCAAAACGCTCGCATCTTTTAAATCGTTAACGCCACTGTAATATCCATTACCTGAACGGGCTTATGTTAGTTTAAGCACTTCTGCACAGGGGTTTTAAACGACTACCATTATTTGGCCTTGGTAAATTTTGTCCCCGTTTTACTTCAGCCCGTATACAAACTAGTGTTCGGGAAAATCCCAAAAGAACGTTTACAATTTACAACATAAACAACTTCTTTTGCCACAAAGTAATAATAACTATACCTACATGGAAAGGTAAAAAGGTTTTTGCTGGCGCACACATAAAATGTTGAGAAATAGGTAAACATTTTCTTGCTCAAGAAGTTACGTATGTCGAGAGCAATATGTGAGGGAGGTGTGCACTATAACGTTTGCCTTATTATATTGTGTGCAGAAGAAAAACGAAGAGAGGAAATAACAGACATGGTGGAAATGTGCAGAGAAAGGAAAAGGTGAAGCTAACCAGGCATTTTAGTGGCTTCCTATAACAACCTCTCCAGCATCATCATCAAGTCAGTTGTCGCAAGTCCTTCAATAATACATACGTACAAGAGAAGTTGTCATATAGAGTTATGAAGCAACAACAGTGCAGTACTTACATTACCCGGGGACCTCCATCATGCACGTTATTACACCTTTTATTTTCCAAGTCATAACATTACACTTTGTGGAGATGCACCTAAATATACAACTACAACAGTATGATTTGCTACAGGCAATGAAGCAGATGAACAGCTCTGAAATGCCACCATGAGCAGAACAGGGGTAACTTGAATGATTGGTTTTTAGACAAGGTAATACAATCATATTTACGACGTCTCTCGAAACCGGGGATAGTTTTATGACTGAACCACTTTTCCTAACAGTAATACTTACAAAATTTATAATATCACTGGGTGCGTATTAACAGGAGACGTATTGTGCAAAAACGTGGAATCTGCTCACGTAATACACTACATTAGATTATGTAGTAGCTGTTTTCCACATGATCATATTAAAGTTCGCAAACAACGAATTTTATGCTTGTCAGACTGCTTGTGCACAAAGCGAACCGGGAGTGTTGTATGTGATGTCACAGCAAGGCACATAGACGCTCTTTCATTGAAACAAATTTGCTAATGCTTATCACTTAGCCATATCGACTATTACAATATTTATTGACAACCCATCAGCCACAATATCATTGTCAGAAAGTATTATATAAAAAGTCACACTTTGTATGCCAAATGGATTGATAAACGTCTAATCGTGATAATCGCTCACTTTTTGACAATTTAAATTATTTGACATTGAGTTTTATGACGTCGGACATGAGAATTTACAAAAATCGTTTTCTTACTTAATATGACGTGTTGTAAGTTGCATCGATATATTATGTAAGTAAATTTTTACCTACAGATATTGTAGAATACTCGTATGATTTTTATTTCCATATATAACCTATCACAAAGAAAATATGGCGCCGTGCAGATGAATGCTTACTTTCACCAGCTATTGTGTTTCAGGTTTATCATGGCTAATATTATTATCTAATTTACGTTATGATATGTTATATATTCATAGTAGCCACAGATTGTAGATATTACAAAGTTGGAAAACGCATGAAAATACAAAACTGAATCCGCTGATCTGGAGACGACAATGCATCAACTCACCATGTGAGGAATTCTTTTTGCTAAAAATTATAGTATGCATAAAATGCTTTTCGGTTTGATCCTAATCAAATTCTATTCCAAAGCCTATAAATAATAGACTTCACTTGTGGTTGTAGCAAGCAATCGAAATTGTGCTAACTACGCCAAAAGAACAACATTCTACTCTTTTTCACTTCAGGCTGGCTTTGTTGACTCAAAAGGAGAAACATATAATAATCTTCAGTTAAACGCTGGAAGTGGAACACTGTCACCACAACAAAGACAAGCGTCACTTGATTTGAATACAATCTGGAGTGGAGTCTAGACAATCCCAGAATTGTCAACTAAAAGGCTATTTTAGTACATAATCTGATAATGGGAAAGGGTTTTGGTAGCACAAGAGAAACCCTTATATGCATTATACAATCACACTGCTACTTTTACATTGGTTTTGGAACGTAAGGCAGGCATAGGGTAGTGCGATTATGAAGAAAACACTTGACTTGTTGGAACGGAAGTCATCTTCTCTTGCCTAGATTTTCTAAAATAGGTAAACTACTTTTCTGTTCCAGCCTTACCACTCTCTGTATATCTGTATAACTGTCTCTACTATTGAGAAAACTGCTCGTTTAATGCGCTTTGGAAGTTATATTGGTAGATTTGTTTCCTAAAAATGGACATAATGGTATATTATTATTGTAATAAGGGCAGGGTGAGGCCTTTTAGTAGGTTTCCTTCTACTTTAGCTTCCCTTCAAAGTTTTTTGATGACGAAAGTTTTAAGTGTCAACTTTTGCGTGGAACGGTAATTTATTTCCATTTTTCTGGATAAGCTAAGAAAATTACCGATTTTTTTACTGTGGCGCATCATACAATTGGCGTGATCATCAAATTGACATACAATAAATTGAAAAATACTCACAGTACATCCATATTCTAGCGCAGCCCATTCTGTAGTATATTTTTGCATGCACAAAGCAAATATTCTTGGTTGTTTAGTGCTTCAACTAATTCTTCGCCATTTGTCTTGGCTCTAGTATTTAAATAGTAATGAAAATGCACAAAGCAAATATTCTTGGTTGTTTAGTGCTTCAACTAATTCTTCGCCATTTGTCTTGGCTCTAGTATTTAAATAGTAATAAACGCATTTGGGTAGGTTATGAATATGATTTCCAAAATTAATTATTACATATGATGAAATTTAAGAAATATGGACCTAGGGAGAAAGTTCACATTAGCAGTTTGTAGAATGTTTCGTGGTTAACTTTTGCAGGAACCCTCTTCCTCAGTAGTACTAAACTAAGCAGCCATATAATATTGACGATTCTTCATAACAATGCCAGAGCGAGCGAGGTTGGGGGTATTTTGGGGAGGTATAAATTTAATCTTAGTAGAATCTACATACATACATACGCACATGTTTGATTTTGGATGTAAAACTAAACCCAACTAACTGTAGTAAAATAATATCATGAAAACAATTCATGATTGGTACAGGTGTAATTTTCAAGCATCCATGTAAAATATACTGAACTGAAACATATTCAAAACTGAAACCAATTGGACATATTGATCGATGGTAGGTGAGTAATTTCCGGCGATGAAAAATTGCATGGATATCTACGGTATATTATGTAAATACAATATGCATATTATAGGTTCTACAGAATGTTTATATTTGATGTGCGTCTTGACATTATGCGTCGTTTTGTAGAATCGAAAAAAGCAAAGAAAGACATAAATACGAAAAGTCGCCCTACTAAATGGCGAAATCCTGTTCAATAGTAAAAACAATGTTTTGATACGGGATTTGCTGCAACAATCGATTTCGCTATTTGTTTCATGTAAAAGAGAGTGGAAGCCACTTTGAGTAGTTGTAACATATTAGCGGAAGGACCTTTCCTCAGCTGAAATGTCCTTTGAATCTCTTGTATTTGTGACGGAGGTTGAAAAAATCGTCGTATGTGTCGTGAACTGAAAAGCAAGTGATTTTACACGAAGCGGTAGCTCATGATATCGAAATCTATTCCATACGTTGGATAGAAGCGACCACGACCATCTTCCACTTAACGCTAAGCGTCAACACAAGCGAAATAAATGGAGCCATCATTTTTTATTCATACACTGGGAAAATCTTTTCTATTGTTTCTTGTCGTTTTCTTATTCCAGTCCTATCAAACTTAAGTGATTCGCTTTGTGCAGTTCGACTTGCCAGCAAACCGGATTGCCGAATAAATGTAGGCTTTTCTGAAGATACTTTTCAAAATTTTGTGGATAGTCGCATCCAGGATACATTTGGATGTATACATTGAAGACTGCTTCATGAATGTCTAATATTTTGGGACAGCCCGTATAATATGTAACTATGTGTAGTTGCTAGTTTCTTGAAATGACTTTTCGTTTCCAAACACCCCACCAATGTCATTCCAACCATGAAATATATTCGAGAATGAGACTGAAATTTCGGATCGCTGGGGTTGGTATTCATTCACCATTTGCTCAATGCTACCACACCAAAAGGCAAAAAGTTCCGCGGAACATTAGTTAAAAATTAGCATTTTGCACTTGCTACGTATAGAAATGGGATGCAAATGAACTTGCCATTAAGCATCTGTTTGACGCTTTCAAGTTTTCATGTATACATACGTGAAGAGAGGTGTCTATATTTGAAAAGATATTTTTACTTTTTCACTCAAATCAATGCATTGCCTCATAACAAGGATGAATGGGTTCATATATGGGAGTGCTGGATGCGAGATCATTTCACATTCATTTTATTCTAAAATAACTCAAAGTTAGCAGTAGGTAGAGAAATGCAGAAAAAATAACTTTTCCTGTTTAATACGGCCGATAATAGTTCATCCAAGTATGAAAAAATTTCACAATCTACAGGTTGCTGATTTAATTTTAAA
The DNA here is from genome assembly GCA_027743765.1 of Coecobrya sp. COE2. Classification (NCBI taxonomy): domain Eukaryota; kingdom Metazoa; phylum Arthropoda; class Collembola; order Entomobryomorpha; family Entomobryidae; genus Coecobrya; species Coecobrya sp. COE2. The sequence continues at coordinate 23,254 of JAHZMV010001788.1, forward strand.
ACAATGCGAGTTAAAAGCATAACTTTTTATTTGGACATCTATTCTAATTCCGTTGAGAGAATGGCGAATATTTTCTATCGTGTTCTTTGAAACGTAGACATAAATTAAATGAAACCTTCCCAACGCATCTAATATTAGGTCATAATAATAATCTGCTGCACGATTCATAGCATTTGTGTCTACCTGACATGTGCCATATTAAAGTCATGCCCATGTTGCTTTGTCCCTGAAGACAAAAGGAAACAACAACATATTCTCGTATTATGTTCTCATCTGCACTAATTGGCTTCAGTTTGTGTAGCCGTGAGGTGTAAAAGGCAAAACATTTTAATAAAGATTCGTTGTGAGCTACTATGGTTTAGTTGAATCAAAACGGAGACAATGGGTATTTTACACAGAAAAGTAAATGGCTGAGTTATAAAGAAAGATGGGTAGTATGTTGCCAGTAGTATAATCTCAAAAGATAAAGTTGTCAGTTGAGCGTCACGTTACAAAATACCTACCTATTACGTGCACAATAATATTATACTGTTGGGAAAGCAGTTCAATACTCCATTTTACTAGTTTCTCATCTTCTTGCCATCTCTGAGTTTCTTTGCGCTACATTGGTTTTTCATTTCCTACTGATATACTATAGTATTTTAAGAAAACGAAACATACACTTTCTCATAATCTTCCTATTTCCACTTTGATATTCGATGACTTCCGTTCCTTGTTACCTCACCTGAAAAACGCTCATTCTCTGAATTTGCTGTATTCGACTGGAAATGCGTTGTTGTTGAGGTGAGAGAACGGTGCTTCTTCGTCACACAAAAGGGATGTAAATTATAAATGAAGGATTAACACATTGTTTCTTATGCACAGTTTCAAATACCATATATTCTCTTCAGTTCATGAACACTTTGTAATTTGACAGCGTACAACTCGGCAAAGTAGACACTACAACAGGGTTTATATACTTGAGTCGGAATATCGACCTATGGGAATTACGTAGGGGGTGTTTTCTTACCTTCTCCAAACGAACTCTTAAAGGCGAAAAATGAGCTCCGTACTTGTACCGCTTGATGATGACAATTTGGTAGCCAAGATCGCTTGAAAGTACGCTAACGACGATTGATTACGTTTATGAATACTTCAATTTAATATACACGTGTAAATTGTCCATGTAAGTTATGTAGCAGCGGAATAAATCATGAAAGTAAAAAAGTTGACTGGAATCTTTATAGCTGTCCTTTCATTAAATGGAGGAACTCTCTTCACAATTTACTGTTAAAAGTAAATTTAGTGTCAATAATCAGCACTGTCATTATTATTATGTTACTATTCCAAGATTTCCAATAAACAATAAACTGCTGATCCACATTTTCACGTTTGTTTCGCGATATTTTTCTAAAATTCTAGTTAAAATCCACTAATATGGCAATTTTCACATCAACTTGCTTATATTTTTCATCCGGTCATAAATTAATGTATATTTATAGCTAAAATGTCCACTAAAGCGTATGTGTTGCTTCAAGTGTGTGAAGTGGCTAAACAAAGAGCGCAATGTTGTGTGAACGTTGAACCAGAAGTTGTACGTCACAAGCCCACACAATAATTTAGCTTGCATGGGAAATGCTTCATTTGATTGTTTGAAGTTTGAGAGGGTGTCTGCGTGACTAATACATAATATAGGCATTTGATAAATGCGAGTATTGTTTGCAGATCCACTTGGCACACAAACTCCTTGGCTAATTGCTCACGACAGATTCAAAAAAGTGTTTTAAACTCTTGGTTTAGCATGTTCCTGCTAAAATTCCTGTGTAAAAATCGAGAGTAAGAAACACGTTTAGAAACTATTTCCCTTTGTTTCATTTCAAAATCACAGGACACAAAACACATGAGTAATGTTTCTATATTTCCTACATCATCCTCTGCAAGGGTCAAGGAAATTGTAGTATCGGTTCTTTTTTTGCGATGACTGCGTTTCACGATCACATTGAAGGAATATATGACGCTGTTCCACAAGTTTGGAACAAAGGAGATCCAGCAAAAAACGTATGCTAACAACAGGAAAGCTGCTGCCCGACTGAAGGAAATAGGTAAACCATTTCAGCTTTTACCACTCTACTTTCTCTCCCTCTTCATGTTACTGCGAGTATTGTAATGCGGAGAAGACACGGAACATCTTAGATGATAGTTGTGACCGTTCAGTACTACTGCAAAA
>JAHZMV010001789.1:0-21005 GCA_027743765.1 Coecobrya sp. COE2
CATCAGCAACATCTGCTGCATCTTTGACACAATTCTTCATTATTACAAAATCCCATTGTCTCTGGAGTTTAATTTTTTCTAGTCTATGTATAGCTTTGATATTAAGGATGCTCAAAATAACACGAAGAATGAGCATTAAAAGTACATACATATTTATAGATATTATGAACTACATATGAGCGGAATCTGTCAAAACCACGCCCACTTCTTATAGCTATTATCTTTTGGAATTTAATACCAAGGAAAGTAAACTTCTTCTTACACAGAGACAAATTATGCTAAACTAACCTTTGTTTTCTCTCCTTTATAACTAATGATACAAAAGCGACAACAATATTTCTGACAGACGGTGATGATTTTGTCACTGGTTCCTTCCTTGTTCCTCGATGTAATTTCAGTTTTCTAGCACATCATCATTATCTTCATCAACATCATCAGCCAGCACATCAAGAGAACGAGAACAAATAAAAAGAGTTTTCTCATTTCCCATTATTATATTATTTGAAGTACATAGTGAATACAACGAAGTTGCAAAGAGTTGTACATGTACACCCAATAAGGTGAAGACTGACAAGGAAAGTGTACACAATATTATCTCTTATGTAGGTATATACTTCAAGCACCATTCTCCAATAAATATATAGCGTATAAAATAAGGCATAATAATGTAAACTGTAGACTATCAAAACTTGCGACAAGAGAAAGAACGACTTTTTGTTTGACACGTTTTCTCTTGTAATATATATGCACGCGCGCAAGAGGAGCAGGCAGGCAGACATCATCATGAATGTAATATAAACTAAGAAGACGGGAGTAAAAACTTTTTTGTAGGACTCACGACTCCTTCCCTCAAACAAAGAGCACTCTCTCGTATTGTTAGTTTTGTACTGACTACTACTGGTAGCAACCTACGTAAATGTAGATGGATCCCCAAAGATGAAAAAGAGCCTTTGTCTTTCTGTGTCCTTATGAACTTGTATATTATATTAAGGTACACAACAATTTAGATACCTAAAGGTAAGGTCTCCAAGAAGACAACCACACCATGTTCAAGTAATGCACGTGGAGAGTTACATACTGTGCAGCCTGTCTGCCTTCCACGCTGCCACTACGACAAGAAATGTCCTTGCGTATTTACATAAGTAGAACTAGAGACAAAACTCTAGGAGCAAAAAATGCTAGTTACTCTTTGCAATATTCTGTGTATGATGAAGTCATCTATAAAAGTCGTCGCGTTGTCTCCAACTAACCTTCTGCCCATCATCGTCATCTTCATGATGTTATATGGGTAGCCAAGAATGGTAATAAACTTCGACAACAAAACAGGGAAAAAGAAAGAAGAAAAGTATTTCAACGTGGAAAAAGTTATAAAAAGAAAAAAAGGTCCTTATTTCTTGTTTTCTGGTTTCTAAAGGGCTTTACTGATGCCTTTCAACACAACCAAGTCAGGTTTATAGGCAATTGTAGGCGGAGTAGGAAGCAAGAGCAAGATTGAAGAAAGCAAAAGACTTTTTGTTTCCAGTGTGTGCTTATGTGGCGTGGCAATTCTGAAGAAAAAAGGAGAGAGGGAAAATTCTTAAAAGTATTTGTCCTTCTGACACTTTGGGATTGATGATGATGACGACAAAGGAAAGATGTGTATGTAGTTATATTGGATATAAATATATATATAAATATATTAAGTTATCTGACATTATACAATAATCGTATCGATATAAATGATGTTAAGTTGGGAGACACTATTTAGGACGCTTATATATTATTGTGTACAGACTAGATGAGGCGTATAGACATCGTGTTTGACAGCAGAGCAGCGTGGCGTGGCATTGGGCAACATTGAGCTGGTTTACTAGTGACGACGAGTTACACTTCTCTATCAAATCCCCCCGTTAATGCAGTTTTTGCTGTACACACTATATTCATTCACACACATCCATTTTACTTTTGCCCTTAAGACATTACACATTTCCACTTGAGTTCCACCTTGGAACAATGCTAAGCTGACACTGAACATTATTTTTGTACATTTCTACCCGGGACAATCTCATGAAAATGATAACTTTCATGTTTAACGGATCCGTTTGTCTGCACTTGTGGTAGCGGTTGTGCTCGGACTTATGAAGCATCTGGTTTAGTGTGAATGCTAGCACATTAAACTTTTTCCACAATTCTTACATTATTTTTCCATCCTGATTTTTCTATGTTGTTACAAGTACTTTACTTAATAGCGCTTTTCCACATTCTTACACAAAGCAAGAAGTGCATTTTGGAAGTACTTTCATCGTTACGTACAATTTATTACTTTTTAACTTTAAGTCACTACTTTTTATTTTTACCAGGGATCTTGCGCAGCGGTACAACAACCAGCAAACAAAGCACGTAGAACAAAAAAACGTACGGCTATATAGGTACAACTGGGTCTACAGTTTTGTGAAAATTATATATCTTGATGGAAGACAAATCGCTGTTTTAAACTATGCATTGATGTTTTCTCCCAGGAATTTGTTAACACAAAGAATTTGAGTCGAGTGTCATAATATAATATTGAAATTGAAACGAAAGTTCCAGGTCTTTTAACACTGTAATTTGCACGAGGCATCAACGGGGAAAGCTGATCCACGTTTTTGGTTTGAGTTTGAATATGGTGATGACTGAGATTATGATGAAAACCCCGCCGAGATATCCTCAAGCTAAAGAAAGTTCACGACTAGACAAAATATTATGTAAAAGTAAGGGAAAAGGGAGGGAAATGTTTTTGTAAGTTCTTGAAAAGTTTCATTGACAAAAAAAGTGCGGGCATATAAATAAAAAGTGAGGTCAATCAACCACAGCTACCTCCACCTAAAAATAAAAAGATAAAGAATTGTGTACAATGAATGGAGAAAATGTATTTGTTAAAGATCCGTTATACTCCGTGTTAAAATTGAATAGAATGAATTATTCACTAAGCATTCATATTTTCTCCCTAAAATCTGCAAAATTGTGCTATAACTGTGATGCTGTCAAACTTGACTTTTCATTTTTGTGAGGGCAAAACAATCTTTGAATGCATTTACTTGACTTAGGAGAAAGTATAATATGATATGCCAATAATACATCTTGGAATAAGCTTTCAAAAACTAATTCAAAGCATGAAGTTGTGATGTTATATTGTTACTCAAATATTCAAAATAAATCTGGTATGTAAGCGATTTGAATTCCCTTGGTCTGAAACTATAACCAGCTTACTGTTTTTGTGATTTTCATAAGCTAGGCAACTTCACAATGTCTTGACGTTATTTGAAAATTTATTTTTATAATAAATTAGTCTGTCAAACTTTCTGGAGAACCAATTTTCTTCCAATCAAATCTTATTGTTCATGAGTAAACTTTATTTACAATTCAGCTTGTAACTATCCAGGGGAGAAAGTTTAATTTTTAATGAAATTTTAGCGTGTGTTTCTCATATGATTAGGTACCTTTCGCAGAGTTGAAAATACTTTTACAATACAATGAAACTTGTCGTTAGTTGCCGCAAATTACTTACCCTCAGGCACAGCTACACCCTACCATACCGTTACAACAGAAGGCGATATGATACACGAAGACAAAAATAAATGGAAACTGTAGCCATAATTAAATGTTTCATGTTGTGTTTAAAAAGTCCAAATGGGGCACTGAAACATGTGTCTACATCTAAAAATTACATATTCATGTCATGTGCTGCAATGCTTCCGGTTGTTCAGCACTGTAAAGTAGATGACGGAAATTAGTTAATCTCAAGGCAAGGGCATTTTGCTATTGACATACTACAAGAGTTTTTACCCATGCCAGAGCAGAGTATAAGCATAAGTTAGAACTATCTAATTATGAGTTTGGTGTATTTTAGAAACAAGAAACACTGCGTGTTTATTCTACATTTCAAAATGCTCAGCGAAATTTAACTAGATATATTTTGCTTGCTTCCTTCGGATTCGGATTCAGTTTTCATTAACATCGTGCAAAAATATTTGCCTTCTGAACATATCAAAACAGTTACTGTAGATGTTTTTCTCATAAATTACTACTCCTCATATTAGCATCATGTAATATTTAGTTTTACACTGTTTTACACTATTGTCCCACTTTTACATCATCCCATCCCTATAAATTGTAATACATTCAGTACATTTATAAATATCCGACAAGGAAATGAAGTGACAGCTTTACATCACAGTCATCGTCATCATGAAGGATTTTAATGCGAGGAGTAGGTAGGTATAACTTTTCCTGTAAATAATACATAAATCTTTCCCACGCCACATGAGCAACCGAAACGAACTGCCACACCATACGATACCACACATCTGGCTTAGTCAAGGCATGTCTTATCATCCCGGCATTATTTGTAGTGGCAGAAAGAAAGAAGTTTACTAGAGTGGGGGAGACTGAGTTAGTCAAAAAGCCTTTTGACTCCTGAAATGTGAGTGAAATACAGTCGTCTTGCGATTATGTTCATGTTAATAAATATAATATTATGATGTCGGCCGTAGCAAAGTGAGCGTTGTAACTCTACACTCTGTTAAAAAGCTTGTTTATGTTTACGCTAATCCAGGATTCTATATCACATCCTATTTTAGAACTCATCTGTCGCTTTCTTTTTTGGAAAAACGAGCAAGCATGCCACACTAGTGACAAGAGAAAATGCAAAGAATGGATACAATTTCAAACGTCAACCTTATCACCGCCAATGTTGATTGGTACATCAGCAAGTGCTTAAAAACGGCAATGAGTACGGAGAGCCTAGAGCACACGCATTATGCATGAGTTTCAGTTTTACTTTACAAGTCACTCATGTATCTCTCTCACACATTATGCATCTTTTTATCCTAAAAGTAAACTCCAAAAAGGGAAAGTAACGCCAGGACAAAAACTGAGAAAAGTAATATCAATAAAATCTAATGACATAACATATATCCAATATGGAAAATAATAATAAGCTCTACTTCTTCCTAGACCGCTTATGCACTTTGGTTTATACTCAACTCCGTGTTTATGTCCCTCTTGTGTCCTGCTTGTATACATATTTTCATTTTGGTGGCTCTCTCCTACACAAAAGAGGCTCCAATATAATGATCCCCTAAAAATTTCAATCTATATCACCACCATTAGGTGAAATGAAGAAATAATGACATGGCCAATGACGACGCTATAACAATAGAATGGGAACAGGCAATTTTCGAGTACCAATCCATGTTCTTTCGATGTGTTTCAGCATAGGTAAGTTAGATTGAAGCATATAGCACAATGCCGACCGGTGCATTAATTTACAATGATTGTTACCCATTCGAGTCATTTGCAGTGCCGTTTTGGCATTGAGCGTTTTGTCGATGCTGATGTGCAACGACCACCATTTCACCATAATCTTGATTCATGATAATATACATAGCATTAATGGTTAATGGGAGACGATTGTGGTTCTCATAATATGTAGATCGAAATGCTCCTTGTTAATCTTTTATTATGCCGTTAAAGGTGATGGAAACTTAGGGTTGGTCGGTGTGCGGCGCGGAGCTATCTGCTATGACCGGTCAGGTAAATGTTTTAACATATTTTTTTTGAAACTAGGTATTCACAATCATACTATTTCCATTGCATTATAATTTGAGATAGATAAAAACATCTACATAATATATACCTACATTATTCAATGTTCCCATTGTATTATACGCTATAATATTTCTGTATTATGATGTAGATGTTTCAGTACAAAATATTATGTAATTGAATTAATGATAGACTATAAAATAGCTTTAGCTATAAGATATGAAAATAGATAATTATTATGGATATGCTTTATAGGAAAGCTGACAAGTGGAAATTGGTAGAAATAGGCAAAAAATATTTTTGGCAATGTGAACTTGTTGCAAATCTTTTTTATAGAAGCATATGTTGCCAAAATACTGGAGACGTTTGAATTTTTACACTCTAATACACATGTAACATAAAACAACTAAAACATAAAACGTACAGTATATGAAAACTTGAAAATGAATTTCCGTATGTTACTTATTTATGCGTTACGTGCATTTGCACAAATATCCTTTGTATACAATTTCTCCTTGTGTGTTTTTGGAGTTCTCATTTAGGTATGTCTGATTTACGGAGGGCATTTAATACTCATTTTCTTCAAGATACTCTTTCGTCGTTCCAATATATATTTTTAACCTAAAGCAGCCAACCCCATTGTTTGCAAAAAAAAAACATTTCAGTGATTTACGAGTTCATACAGTAATTTAATAAGAAGGATGGGTAACTAGACCATGAGGTCTAGATGAAGAATATTTCATGCAACAAAGTAAATAGGTAGTTGTTAGTATTAGAGCTCTCAGAGGAATTTACGAAAAGATTCACTTTCCATGATAAACATGTTTCTCTCTTTGTGTTATATCGGAAACACAAGCACACTTGCCACTTAAGGTGGACCAAAGAGAAGCAAAAAAGGACCAGTTCGGAGCAAATTTGCTGTTAAATATTTTAGAGATTATTGATTTACCACTACCGAGCAAATGCTGTGAGTGATACAAAACACGTTCCTCCGTTCTTGACCATCTATTTAACTCTACCCCAAACAGCATACCGAATATGAAAATTACACAGCTGGTGTACGCACGTTTCTTTAAGATGCATAGAGTATCGTGGATATTATAGATGATGGAAAATTTTCATTGTTAAAGAAGTATGGTAGAAATCATTTATCATCTTTATGTCTATCACGAAAAGAAGGTAATAGTTTCTGTACATGTGTACACTAGGAATGTATGTGCAATTTTTATAATGTTATTCGGTCTTTTTCCCAAATAATAAAATATGTTCTATTGATTCCCTCATTCTGTCTATTCCTTTCTATCCCCAAAACAATAAAAATCCGAATCATTTCGCCTGATAAATACATGGAGAGAAAAAGAAACAAGAAAGGGATTTTATTTACCTTTCCGTGCCTTGCCTTCATTAAGAAGGACAGGGAGAGAAGTTTATCGTAAGATTGTTGATGGTAGTAATGATGACGAAGAAATTGTTGCTGCTCCTGTGGCTGCCACTGTTGATCATGCTGACGAGACGGGTTTTATATTACACCTTTAACTTTTCCAACACTATCATATCTTTATCGATTATATGTTATGGCTGACTGAGAATCCATAAATATAACAATTGGTTAATGGAGAAATCAACAGAATATGACACATGAATATGGCCTAGAAGCACGCATACCTTTATCTAATTCCTCTGGGAATACAATTTTTTGATAAAAATAATAATAAATAATGATATTTTACGAGAGTATTTTACGTTCGTTCGTTCACTCAACAGTTTAATGTTGCCGAGTATTTGGCATAGGTAGCTGGGGCTTTCATTTTATTAAGGTTCTTGAATTGATAGTATGGATGTACATCAATTTTTATCATTATGGTAAAGTTATTATGACCTTTTTTTTGGCACTCAGTGAAAACGATACTAGATCCTTTTATTAGAAGAATCCACAGACGCTAGGCACAAAAACATAGCAAAGAGAGACATCATGTAGACACAAAAGGTAAAATTATGCTGAATCCCACTTTTATAATATTTTCTTTCTTCAGAGCTCCAAAAATAAAATTACCTACATACGTCTCATGTACAAAATATGAACTTTGACATGACTTTCTTCCAGAGGGCTATTTCTCTTATACTCTAAAGGATTGAATGAAGTATCACCATAAAATATCAGTGCAGAAAATTCTCTGAATGGGTTGACTCACACGTGCTTGCAATTCTTAACTGCCCAATGTACTACTGTTGAAAACGAACAAAGTCCAGCAAGCGCTTTTGCGTGTCACTTGTTTTCTCGTTTTTTATACTTTTTTGCTCCACTGGTGGTAGTGGCTATATGAGTGTGGTTGCGATGTATGTGTGTGTTGCCTGTGTGTCTACCAACGCACCGCAACTCTTTTGCAACTTTATTTTTTACTTTCACTCAACTCACAAACATATCACACACAAAAGTGCTGGTGGCATGCAAGTGGCCAACAGGGGAAGAAATCCTTCGTTTTTTATCCCTCTTTGGGATACACACCAATCTAGGGTATCTATCGTAATGCTGGAATGAATGACTGGATGGATGGACACTGTCCGCTACTGATGCAATGTGTGTGTAGCTAATAAGTTAGATATATAGCGAACGACGATGACACCGGCAATGGGTAGCATGTTACATCAGAAACAAAACTCTTTGCAGTTTCTTCCTGTCACTTTGAAAAGTAGTGATACCGTCAGTTTTCAAGTAGAAGTAGATATATATATTTTTATTAGAATCGTTTTATTTTTATGTAATATAAAACGTAACAGCAGCGGCCCATTTCTTCCTGATGTGGTCTGTCGGATTCCCTCTTTTTCTCTTCCCTTTTCCCAGAGTGAAAGTGAAATAGTGGATTGGCAATATCAGTAAAAAAAGCCAGATCGGACCACTTGTGCTCCGGTCGTCCGATCTGGACCAAAGTGGGCTTTAGTTTACTTAGTAGCAGCAATACACGAGGAATTTGAAGAGTTCATGCATGCATTAACTCTTTTTCAAGCAGAGTAGCACATTATTGAGACAAGGAAAAATCGTGAAGCGTGCTGGTTTTTTCGGCGTACACACACCAAGACACAAAACAAGCTGAGAAAGAGGGAAAGGGGCGATGGAAACAGAGAGGAGAAACGAGTTAAGAGAAAAAGAATAAGAGAAATGGAGAAATCGAGAGCAACCAACTCTCACGGGGCTTTCCTACACAAGAATCCGGGGAAAATCCTCCGTCCTCTCTGCTTTTTGTTCCGGCATATGTTTTCTAACCAAAACTGGTGAGTTAGTAGGAGTCGTTGTAGAAAAGTAATAGCCGTAGTTGTAGAAGAGATGGGGCGATAGCGAAAAGTGAGCTTACAAAATGCATGCATGTATGAATACTCACCCAGACTGTTTTACTCCATACTTGCATACTACTAATAGTAGTTGTAGCGGTGGTGGTGGTGATTGTAGTGGAAGAAAAAGAAGAAGCAAAATGACGACCACGACGACGACTGCCTCTTGGACTATACCGACAGACAGGCTGGAAAATGTACCGAATGCAAGCTTCATAATATAAATCCACGATGAGGTAGTGGTGGCATGTATTTATGTATGTAATACAGCGATAAATGTGATACGTCTACAAGCATGTATCTACAATAGCCTCGCGGTATAGAGTTAGTCTGAAAATTTTGTTCACGTACTTATTTAGTTTGTTCTTTATGCCTACTTACTTGCTCTATGCACACACTTTCTATTTATACCTCTTTCCCTGTATCTACTTGATAATATTCTTTTATACGTAGCAGAGACCATGTTTTGAGCTCCCGGTTTTTGTCTGTCCAATTCGTGCACACATGTAGTTACATGAATGAATGAAGAAGGCGGAAAAGAGAAAGCCCGAATGCGCCATTCACTTTTCCATCTTTCTCTTTAAAAGAAACTGATTCTATCATATCGCAATCACTAACATCATCATGACGAGGCAACGACTATTGCTATCACGTTGTTACTCTACACTTTGCTACTTACCACCACCGCCTTACACAAATTACAAATTCACAACCATTTCTGTACCTCAGTATCAAAACCATCGGCCTAGTTAGTTGACGTTGTAAGCCTTTTTCGCAAAAAGTGATATGAGATGGAAAAATAGATGACGATGATAGCTTACGTTTCAAATCTTGTCTCTTTTTATTCTTATTTATTTTAGTTTGACTTAGACTCAGCATATTGCGCTGCACAGTGTGCAAGTCGACGTAGCGACTGTTCGTGTGCGTATTAACGTACCTAAACAGAGTAAAAGGTCTGTAGTTGAAGTAGGTAATATGTAGGACTTTTTGATTTTATCAAATGGATCAGATTCAGTGCAGTCCCACACAGTCACGAATGTATGTATAGATATCTATAAAATCGCTATTTCCAAATCCAATATATGGTATGTATTTCACTTTACATGTCGACATATTATGTGTACAATATTTTTTTCCACCCGACCCAATGCTTGAGCTGCAATGCACGTTTACCTAGATTTTTCTGTTGCTCTACTATCGCATTAGGGCAAGAAAGGCTTTTTTCTCTTTTTTTGCCATTTACAGTTACATTTTTACGCAGAAGGTACAGAAGCGACGATGTCGATAGTGAATTTTATCAAATATAAAGTAAAAGTGGTTTTTGTAAAGCATTGCATGGCCACAGGACTAAGTATTTGTGCGAAGTATATATATACTAGGAATGTTATAACATTTATGGGGTAAATATGTGGGTCTTCGTTTGTCTATGTCGTTATCACCATCGCCGGTAAAGGATAACACTCATTTCATTGATACATTATTTTAGAGAGCACCCGGGAATGAACAATCAAGTCTTGGTTACGGGAAGATGAAATTTTCACTTTACGTTCATGTGTGAAAGTACACGATACACTTTTCTTATCACAGTTCTCGGAATGAAAGCAAAAAAAGTACTTTTTAGAGATGTTTTAAAATGAAGAAGAACACTTCTGCAGCGGAGCGATAAATAAAACCGATAAAATTCCTACGACAAGCACTGTAACTTTCAATTTTGTCGAAACGATGGCTTGTAAATAGGCTGAGAATAAAAAAGACGCTGAAAAAGTAAGAAAATCGAAACACTGTAATTTTACAATATGACAATGATCATGGATTACGACACATGACTTGAATAAACAAAATTTATTTGGTTCCTTCAGGAAATACGCAATGACGGCTTTTCCTGCGCTGTTACTTGATTGGTTTCTGCAAGCAAATAAATGTAATTTGACATGTCGTGATTATTTGGAGATCAGAGTATGGGAACATAAGGTAAATATCAAACTTGGCGAATGCGATGCGAATGTTACCTAAATCTGGTCTTGATTATCATGAAAAGGTTGACAAGACGATAACTCGGCATATAAGACGTTACGTTGGTATTGAACATGCTATTGCTGGGATTGTGAGTTGTAGGCTAGTTATACGCCAGACGTCTCCACGCTTATATTATACTAGAAAGTATGTAGGTATGCGTTCAGATGATTAACCACGAAATATTATATACGGGATTTTTGCATGCTTTCTCCCACGCTGTATCCTAAACTATGAACATTAAAATGCTGTGGACAGACAGATCTGGACAAACAGCAGTGTTTCAACTCCACACTTTCATAGTCTCTCGAGATGCCGTTCAGTTTCCATCCCATTACCTTTTCCAGACTTCTGGGTTTAGCTCCTACGAGCAGAGAGGAGGAATTGTACCGTAAAGGAAAGCATAATAATGACATGTTGTTTCCGTTGTTTTATAGAAGAAAATAATTCTTGAAAAATATTATACTTTAGATTACTGCGTAGCTCACTTGTCAAGCGTAATATATTGACTAGTAATAAGATATATTTGTCTGTTTGATTGAGAGTAACCTTTGTTTGATCTTAAACAAATGTGGTAAGCGGGTTCCTATTGATTTTTACTCAACCGGTAAAGCGCCCTGGGTTCGAAGGTCAAAGGTTCGCCCATTTGATTAATGAAAACATAATGTNGATTTTTACTCAACCGGTAAAGCGCCCTGGGTTCGAAGGTCAAAGGTTCGCCCATTTGATTAATGAAAACATAATGTAGATTTGATATGTAGTAAATAGCGCATTAGCATTGCATCGGCAAAATTTGTAGGCATTTTATTTTCTCACCTTACCAGCAAATCTTTGCTTTTGTAAAAAAACATGAGAGTTTTTTTTAAAGAACCACACCAATCAATCAATATAGTCAAATCAAATTTAATGATACAAATGCACGTATATAGTCGTTTTCCATTGGTCTCTGGGATATCATAACATTCATAACTAGCTCCTGTTGGAGAGCTACAACTCCAACCTCTACGTTGCCAAGGGTCAAATCTCCTAGAAGTGTTTCCGTGCTGTCACCTGGGGTTACAAAGTTTTCCGGTTCGCAGAAAATGAGTGACAGTACTCCTGAATCTCCTCGATATATTCTTTCGAAAACAAATCGAACTGATGCTATCTCAACGTAGACCGTATATTTATATACAGGACTAACTCTAGTAGATCTTCTTCAATAGATCGTGTTTATGGAAATGGAAGTGAAAGCTATGACTCAACTTGTCCCGATTATTTTCCTTGCACATGTTGCTCCCTCTTGTCGTGATAGCTTTTTACAGGGTTGAAAAAGTATTCTCCAGCACTACAGCTTTGCTTAGCGACTATTGGAGCCTTCGAGTAAAACAACATTGTCAATGTGAAATAATAAAATCTGTGCGAGTTTACTATGGATTGGCTGTTGTTGGTTACGCTATGGACCTTCTCTTGGTTTTTCAGAAATTTCAATTACTTTAACACTTGCTGGTTAAACAATGAAAGAAAAATGAACTGGAAACGATGGTGTCAACGTGATTAATGAGTGGTCAATAGCAACCGATATGGGGGTGGTGAGTTAAATTCTGTGTTCTTCAATTTTCCACGAAATGCTTTAAATCGATTATATATTACATACTTACATTATTTAAGAAAGCTATGTTGCCATAAGATCGTCGGGGTACGATTTCGCAGTGCCTTTTTTCGTTCAACCATATCGATTATATGTAGCATATAGAAAACGATAATATGTGCATTTGAATAAAAATGATGATTTGATAATAATTATTGGCAATTAAACGAAGGCGTAACCACATTCAAGTATACCTTCACATGCTTTGGACAAAATATATATGCATATAATTAAAACTAAAACACAAAAATCTATTAAAAATATGTTGGGTTTAGGCTTTATAAGGACAAAAATTATTGCGACCCTGGGAATTTTCCACGGTTTCAACCAACTAGTTTTTAATGATGACTAGAAAGGGATCATTGCGTGCTTTCCAACTGAACGTATTTAGTAGCTACATTGCGGTTTTAAACGTTACTTTTGTGTAGGCTCTAGGGTTTGCCCTAAATGTTCTGCTTTGTAAGCTTGTCGAGCAAGGGTTTGCAACTACAACCATGACTTTCCAGATAGTTTTGAAATGATTTCTATTTTATGCACGTCTCTGGATTTGACTTTTCTTTGCTTCGGTGGTTTCACTTTCGGGTTTCATTGAATTTTAAAGATTTACTTGAGAAAGTTATGGTACATACTATATAATATGTTCATAAGGCGAATTCATAAAGCTCATGTTTCGTCTCTTTAAATTGAGATAGGTACTACATACAGATTAGTTAAGCCAATTCAATTATACTTTTCAATTAAATTTCTAAAAAGCATTAGTATATTATGTGCTTACGTTTGAGTTGCTGCCTGGATTAGTTGTTTGTAAAATATAAATTAAATACAAACATAAATCGGGAAACAATAAGCCATTTCTCATAATTAAATGCTTATGATTTTTGGTAAGAAAGCGTAGTCAACTCATTCTCAATTACTTTTAATTTATTTCGCATACCATTTCAATTTTTTTCATTTACTTATTAGAAACGAAACTGACGACATCCTGAAAAATCAATTGAAAAATATTGTAAATGTCAAATCTAATTCTATCAATAATATATTTTATTAACTCCTCAGAGACGAGGCTAGTTTAGTTACATAAATCTTATTATGCGCATACATTTCTAATGCTAATTTTAAAAGCATTTTACATGCACTCTGACCTTATATTATTAACAAAAAGACTTTCTAAAATATTTTCAACCGAAGCGTACATGACAAATTTTAATTTTAATACAAATTCAAACATAGAAATACATTAAGTTAATAACAGTTTTACTACCATGTTGAGTAACGAGATATTAGGCATTAGGCTGACACTTTGACTTCTACATTTAGTCATCTAATTCGACAACTAGGTTGTAAATATTATAAAGTCATTAATTTGCTTTTTCATATTAACTAATGAGATGCATTGAACCAAGAAAAAACATCCAAGCTTCATAACAGCCGGTTATGTATCTGAATACAATATCACAAGAAGATTCGGAAAGCTAATTTCTTAAATACATATACTATTATATAATCCCTTTCAGTGCTTGATTATAAGCATTAAGCAAATCTGTAGTTTCTTTGCTTTTTTCAATCAAGCATTATAACATGAATATTTTAATATTAAAAATAAGGTATGTCATTGTTCCTATTGGTGTATTATGCAAAAAGTTATAATATCATGTAAATATATTACGTATCCTACAAATTATTCCTCTTACATGTTTTCCGACTTGAATGTATACTGAAACTGATGTTAAAAATTATAAGAAGTAATCGTGTTCAATATTCCTTATGATATATTCTAACATTTTTTTCGAATCTTTATTTTTTGCTTTGAACTTATGTAAATTGCAAACACTGTATAGACATATATTGTTTGATAATATATTATTAAATATTATATAATACATACATATACCTCTCCATTTATTTTCGTCTGTAATAATATACATACATATATTTAGTAATTGTCGTTTATAACATTATGTATCCATGTAGATGTTACACGAGTGTCTATACTATAACAGATCTTCTGCTATGGTCTCGATCTTTGCTAGGGTCGTAGGGCTTCAAGTCATCTGAGGGAGTGTTCAGTGCTGAGTAGTCAATTGGGAAATTACAGTGGAGACTTTGTGGTGAGCAAATACCGAACATGTATTGCCCAGGACCATGCTAAATATTTAAAAAATAAAAAAATAATTTAATAATTAATTATGCAATTATATAAATGCATTTTACTGGCAATTTCCAACATTACTTACCGGGTAGCGCCCAAGGAGAAAGTTTGTGAAGCATAATTTGAACAAGTGATACGTGATAAGATTTTTTCCATCCTGAAAACAAGAACAAAGAAATCTGCCGTTACTTGAAGCGAAAAAGTGAAGCTGAATGGGAAGTAGCAGTAAACTACCACACTGTCGACCTCACTTTACGATTGCACGAATTTCTTTCAACACATATAAAGCATAGTTACCACGTACATCCGTCATGGCTTTGTAGATGGAGTCAAGCGTCTCATTCACAACTCGGAAGTCGATACCAAGAAACATGGTATAAAAAGCTCGTAATTCTTCTTTGGAAATCTTTTGAGAACCTACAAATTTGATAAAAGATGAAACATAAATTAGTTGCAATTTGCACGTTAAAGAAAGCTGAATGATATGTTAATGAATATGTTACGTTTCAGTAAAGTAACCATGCACTGTAAGAGAATTAATACTTCTCCTGAACTGAACTTGAGTTATAGGAGTTCGATCAAAATCTACCCGCACTAATTTAATGATGCTACGAAAATATTTTGTTTCAGATTTCAAATATTTTGATTCAAGAGTGAAACAAAAATATGGCTTTTCATGTCCTACTCGAGACTCTTGAATATGAAAAAGCCATTGCGAAGAAAAGGTCACAGTGAAAGCAATGACGTATTCTTACTTACAGACAGAGGGCGCATGTATTCTCATCAAGCAGCTAACGTTACTAATTAATTACTCATGCTTGTGTTGCCCAAAATAACTTAAAACTTCCTACGAAAATGTAGACATTTATTATGAGTACCTATTCTGTAAAATATGTCCGGTCTAGCTAAACTGGCTTTCTCATGATTCCCGCATTTCTTTCCAACCAAGTTTTGTAAGCCTTTTGGGACAAAGTTCATACAAAATATTCAAATTGTATAATGTCGTTCACGACAAAAATATGAAGCGAATTCTCAAAAGTTGTATAATTGATGGAATAAACAAAACATGGTTTTCACAAGCATGTCTCTTTTGTGGACTGGTGCTTGTCGGTGGTGGTTTTTCATTACAATTTTCGACCAAAATATTTTCACTGAATTATGCATAGATGTGTGTGTAGACACTTTTCACATTTTAAATACTTTTTAATCTAAAAGTACCTCACCGGAAAAACTGCTTTAGTTCCTTTTAATATTTCAACCCTAAAAGTTCATCCTTTTAAATCCTAAACTCGGAATTTATACGTCTTACAATGCCCCAGTTTAAAAATAGATTCTGCAAAAGGCTGGCATCATTGTGCTTTGGAATTAAATACTTACCTGATTTATTTATAACCTGGAACAATATTTTAGGGAAATACTGGAGCCAAAGTGGAAAATCTTCGAGTGTTCGGGCAGTTTCCAATAGACCGCCCCACACATCCAACCATTCATCCAAATTTACATGATCTCGGGTTTCTGAAAAACAGCCAGTCAATTTATTTGTTAACATTTTTCTGCAATCTGCATCTGAATAAATACAAAGAACCGTGGTGCTGGATACAAATAGTTAAAAAGAAAGGGTGCCTATTCATATTTCTTGTTTGTTTAGTGTAAAGGTTTTATATGTCAGAAAGCAGATTCATTAATTTGATAACGACATGTTAACAACAAATATCTACTTATCATGATTATGTACCTTTCTCTTTGCTGCAGTAATACATGACGGAACAGTCATCTAATGGTTGGTTCAGGAAGCACTCGAGAAACCCAGAATGTACTTCCTTCAGAACATGAAACTCAATGCATTCTGGTGACCATTCTATGTAATGGCGGATTCTCTATAGGAAACAAACAAAAACAGCCAACATAAAGAAATAACTTTTTGTTTTTGAACTAATGAATAGAAACTTTCACCGTTATAATTACGGGTATTTATACAAATAATGTAATCCAATTACATACATAATCTAATAATGCAATTAACATTATGTGTGCAAACTTTATTTGGAAGTCTAGAAATGTATTAGTGAAAATAGTTTATTTACTGCTCCCTTTTATGACATATTTCGAAACTAATTATTACTGAACAATTATTATTTCATCGACCTTTGTATCAAAAGAGTATACTTTTTATGAATGAATAAGAACAAACCAAACAGAAATTTATGAAATTAGTATTTGTCAGCATTTTTCCACATATGACACGGTTCATAAGATTTCATTTTATTACTTTCTTTGTTAAAGCATATTAAGGACAAATGTCCATTTCCAAAATGCCCCAAACTGATTCAAAACAATTCAGCTTAAGTTACGTATTTTCAATGTTGACTGTGCATAATTTCCCAAATATAATTGCAGGCGAAGAACTTAAATTCGGTTAACCGAAAAAGCCGTAATGTGTGTTGCTTTCTGGAAGGCGATGGATTTTCTACTTTTCGTAGTGACCCAAATTGTAAATAATTTCGTGAGGTCCATCATTCCTGAAATCAAAATGTCAATAACCATATCTCATGAGTCATGACGGCATTCAGATTTTTAACGATAGCTATGTATATCTATATACATTAACTATAACAAGTACAAACCTATGCTATGTTCTCTTATCTTGATACATAAAACACTCCTCTATTCTATGTAATAGTAATGCGAACTATGTACATAGCTTTTATGCTCATAAAACAAAGATATAGATATGAAGAGAAATTCGGATTTATAAATGTCCATAAATAATACTTTCACAAATGTGTTTTCCATTTCATGACCATTTCCTTACCATATTTTCATTTCTTTTAACTTTTTATGCGTTTGTACTCATGCGTTCACATTTACAACTAATGTGAGGCTCTTATACATATTCATTAAATCATAAACATTGTCATTTCGATATGGAGTTGTACGGTTGACATTATTTATGCGTGGTACTAGTACTGAATACTGACTATTGAGGCGCAGATACGGAGCTAAAATCGGTAAATTTTGAAATATCATGGATGCAAAGTCTGATAAGTTTAGGGTTGTCATTTTATAGAATAATTATCAATCATTGATGTAGGAAGAAAACGATTACATTTTGCTACCAAAATAGTTTCACCCATGTCATGTATTTTGAATTGAAAATTCAGACGAAAGTACCATGCGTATTTAAACAACGCAACAATACACTACAATGTGATACATATATGGGTATTTATGCAACTCAAAAAATACAATCCAACGCAAAAGGTATGATATGGATTTGAAAATAGGCATGTGCCCATTCGAAAAGCATTGATTAGATTTAATGTAGATTAAAGATTATTATGTAGATTGAATATTACATACTTTTAATTGATGCATGTCGTTCTTAAAACAGTAAATTTGAGTAAATATTAGTTTATAGAAAAGTTGTCAGAATCATGTTCTCTATACACTAATTCATCTTATTCCGTTAATGATAACCTTAAACTTGGCTAAAAGTACACGTGCACGTGTACCATTTGTTAGACAAGTTTGCGTGTCTGCTTGTGAACATAAACCCCAATTCACATGTTTCGTCCGATTTATACCAATGCTGAATCTGAAGTATACGTTCCTTAAGGTCGGGGAAAGCAAATAATATACAGGTAGGGAATTTAAAACATTGAACAAATATTTGGTAAATTTAAGCTCAGCAATCTTTTAGCAATCACAACAACAGCGCCTTCCCCTAGGAAGAGGGAACGATAGAAGTATATTTTCAGGCGAAGTATATAACGACAGAAGGTATTTATTTTGTTTCCAACCGAACACATGCGAATTTTCGAACTGTTGTTTGCATTATACCTTCATAATTAATATGAGGACCATACTTCGGGGTTGGGCCCATCAATACACTTAAGTTAACGGACAATTTTTTTCGGTCTTTGTTCTTAAACCGTTTGACAACAAAAGTATTGATGGGCCCCGTGAATATGTATGATGAGGACTCTGGTTTCCAATGTGACCAGTCAACGATAATCGTTTGTATTTAAACTTGCTGATTACTACGTGTGTACATACAACATTCAAGAAAACATTTGGGCATCACAGAACTTATTAATGAAATGATAACTTCAACCTGGATATTGGGATGCTTCGATATCTCAATACATTTACTATTCAGATAAATTGTTTACTACTTCAACTTTAAGAATTATATTATAATATTATTATGTATGTTTAGTCACAGGAGCAACGTGAGAAAACAACCGAACGAAAATACTCAGCTCCTGTGAAAATCAGAGAATTTATCTCCTGTAATGCCACGCTGCTCCAAATTTACCATTTCGCATTACATATTGTCATAGTTACAGTATCATTCCTTCACATTATACAGTGAACCATATCAATAATTAAAAGCGTGTCATTCCCTAACAAGTTTCAAACACAATGGCATTTCGTAAGTATTTCCACTTGGTCATAAAATATTTGGGAACATATATGTGATCAATAAATAAGAAATGCTGAAAACTTCAAGAAGTATTCGCAGCAATGTCAGTAGAATGATGTTAGATTAATTAGAAACTTGATGGCACCGTGTAGTTCAATACTACATGCACAGGAAAAAATGTCATGATCTCAACATCACTCCTCTTTGAACATAACTTTTAGTGTAAATCGACAGGGAATAGTGAAAAAATGTAAGTACAATTGTGCTGAAACTCTTTGCACAATTACATGCACAAGTTTGTTTGTCTGCACTGAAAGCAGTTCAAAAAATACACTCGTCCTGAGAATAATACGTCAGCAGCACTCAAGGAGAATGTGAGGGTAAAATATTTTCTTACGTTCTTATGTCACGCCAACCTGAAGGAATAAAGTGAAGGGAATGCAATGTTGTTTTCTTAGAAAACACCTATTCACGACGCGACCTAGCGTCCTCACCTTTTCTTTCATTTTTTGTTTCCTTGATAAATACTGAATGGCCGTGATGAAACTGCCTCCACACAACGTGTAACTCAAAATGATTTACTGGTTAGTGGCGCAACGAACGCTTTAATTTCTTCCGGTCACTCGTTCACCACAGCACAACGGTCCCCAGCAATTTATCGCATAATACAAGACTACTACTTCTGACAATTGACAATGTATTCGGTTTCAGTTCAGTCGGTAATTTTTCTCAACTGCCGCCTTACCTGTTTTTCGGAAATTATAGGGCACTGTGTCCAATAACTGAGCAGTGTTTTAAAAAATGCGACAAACATGCAAACAGTGCGTTTTTGCATGATCAAAATGTACTTTTTCATGAGGAGAAGTTTTAAATACATGCATTAACATATGACTGCCGGAAAAAATCGACGCACGCAAAAGTGTACTGCAGAATTTTGAATAGTAGGTGCTAGTGTTCGGTAATACAAGTTTAAGGCCGGCCGCAGTTACTGATTTTCATTTTTGCCCTATGGCTAGTCAAATTACTAAAAAAACCACATGTATAAATCCTGCCGGCAGTGGAAAATATTTTGTCTTTCGAATATCATGCTAGATAAAACTAATGTTCTGAAATTAAAATATCATAGATTTAACTACATTATACGTGATACATAGACCATGTTTCATAATTGTTAAATTCTAAAATACTTTGAATCTTTCGTATTCAACTTTAGGTCCTCCATACTTGAGCATGTCCCACTTATATATGTAAGTGAAAAAATTCTGATATAAAACCACTAATCCTAATCCAATATCCTTTAAATACCTGTTTTACATATATACCTGTGTACATTGGTAGATGTGCATTGGACCATTTTACAATGTTCCAATAAAAAGTATACACTAAACGGTTTGAAACAATGATTCCAAAGTATGCAATGATTACATTGCATCATGTGAGTGATGTAGTTTAATACATGCACTACTGTATTTAGATAATTACTGTAACTACATAATATTATGCAGAAATTATGAAATTTTTCGCTGAATTATAAATCCCTTCAGGGTGGTTTTGCTAGTTGTGGAAATCTGATATATCTTCGGGACAAAGGCAATTTGGTTTTTATCTTGTAGAGGTCAAGTTAATGTTATAATGAGAGAGAGAAATCACTACTATTTTAACAAAAGCTGCCATGCCATTAAATACGACGTATTTTGTCCAATGAGGCAGTGAAGCAATTGAAATATGAAAAATACATTGGGGAGCCATGACAAATGCATAGCATCTTAGAGTAATAGAGGGGAAATGCCTGTGATTATTTTTTCAAAAAACTGAATGTACCATTGTATCCATAAGAATATTTCAAAATTTTAAGCTGGAATATTGGTACCCAGCTTCACTTTCGACCCTCAAGA
>JAHZMV010001791.1:0-10440 GCA_027743765.1 Coecobrya sp. COE2
CAAAGGACTAAATTGGGAAAAGAGAAAGCTTTCTTTTTATATTCTTTCTACCGCTTTCTCCGTCTTTTCACTTCATTTTTTATATTATCGGAGTGCGTAGTAGTGGCACGCGTGGGACGATTTGGCATTTTATTTTTTGTGAAACTTGAACTTACCGAATTTGCCACAAAAAGAACAATATGTTATTATTGCGGACATTGGTTTAAATTTTTTATAGATTTTTTTATCTCTCATAGAAATAAATTGCTACAAGATTTGAACTATCCCATTCCAATCGGAAGTATGTAATCTTTCTCGTAGAAAATTTCTTGTTCGCGCCAAAATACGATGTTTGATTCAAAGGTCAACCGACAAAGAAAGAACGACTTATGTAAAAAAAAAATCGATATTTTTTTGTTACGAAATCTCGTTTTAAATTGTGTTCTTGTCGCTACTTTATTTCATGTTTGTTTGGAGAAAGTAACAATCATGTCTGCCACTTTCACTAGACCACCCATAAGCAGCAGTAATAATAATAGTAGCGGCGTGTTTCTGCACACATAATCATTACAATCGATGTAACACGCACCGAGTTTTGACAGTCGTGAGTGGTCTAGATGGCGTAGTACATACAAGTCATAATAAAAAAAGATTAGATCAACTACCAATTATGGAGCGCAGTAGGAATACCGAAATGAAAAACCCGGGAATAATAGGTATGCTGGGTTTAAACGGGTTAAGTGGTTTAAACGATTCTACAGTGATTTTTAAGGTATCCCGGCACTATTGAATAAGTCCAGTGGGGAAAATGGATCTCTGGTTTGAGAGAAAGCACCATACAGCCAAACCGAAGCAGTAATAATAATAATAACGATAACTTTTACTCTTATAGCTGTCATCAAGCTTTCTCTCGAGTTCTCTCTCTCAGTTTGCAAACCAAAATAGCCAGAGTTATCCAAACTACTAAAAACCCGGCACAAATAAAGCTGAACGAACATGTCGTTCTGTGGTGTAGCCTCATTTCAAAACTAAAATTGAGAACGATTACTTTATTACCAATGGAAATTGCATGTGTCTTGGGATGGAATGGAGAAAGTGGAAATAATGGCAATTTTGGTGTCTGGAGAAAGCAAATAAAACGGTGCAATGATACGGATTTTACAGAAAACTGCACCAGACTGTGTTTAAGTTTTTTAACAGGAATGGAGAGAAAGTTGAAGGAAAAGATTATACAAAAAAACTTTCTCCGCTTTTCTTCATCCTAATTACGTATTCAATAATAAACAAAGAGAGAGAATAAACAATTGAATAGAAATTGAGTTGATAGATGAGTTATTACTAGAAAAACAAGTTTATTTTCTCAAGGAAATTCCTTTGAGAATATTTTGTCACTTTATCTTGCTCACTTTCTCCGCAACTTTCAACAAGAGAAAGCATATTAAAAACGAAATGGATACACAGTGAAACAAGTTGTTGTTTGTTCTTGTTGCTTTTTCTCCTTGACACTTTTTATTACAATTTTTTATCTCTGCATCAAAACCATCAAAGTAACTCGTTACTTTCTCCAAAAGAGAAAGTGAAAAAGAAAGCAACCAAGTTGTAAACTTGTATAGACTACCTAAGCTGCATAAAACTTTTTTTCCTCTTTCTGGAAAGAGTAGACGGATGGGTGCATAGTTGGCTGTTGCTTTCTCTTTTTTTAAAGAAGAAATGACAAGAAAATATCTACTTTCTCCAAACGAAAAAAACGAAACTTTGATGTAGTATTTTTTTCCTTCTCTCGTGCAGTAAAAACGCAGCGGGTTTCTTGTCTCTCCTTTTGGCGCGACTTCAAAAAGAGAGGAGCAGCGGCGGAGAAAATAAAAAAAGTGAAAGCAGCATAGAAGGGAAAGGAGGACAATAAAAATCGTAAATGTCAGTCTCAATTCTCGAGCAAGATTTAGAGAGCGGGATAAAGTGTGTGACAAGTTATACACGAAACCACTTACAACTCCTTTCTCTCTCTCTCGTATTTCCAGTTAAACAAGCGAAACTAAACTGGTCGCGTCTTAAAGAGAGAGAAGGAATGTGTGACCCAATCTTACAGTCTATCTTTCTCTCTTACTTTCTCTCTCTATCTCTTTGTCTCCTTCTTCCGCAAAAAAAGATGAAACAAGATAGAGAAGCAACTACTGAAGATGGGAACTTGATGGAGAAAGCAAAGAGAAAAAAGAAAAATAGATCGTGGGAATCCTTCCCCCGAAAAATATTTATTCAACATTCACAAATTCTAATGGACACGTTTCATTTTGTCACGCAGAGAATTATTATCGGGCACACGTGTTGCGAAAAGAATTGGGATAATTTTGCTGAAAAGAACTTTCTCCGGGAAAAAAATAACCCGTAAGGCAGTAAGAAAGTAGCTGGATAAATGTACGCGACCAAAAATGATAAGATTTCAAGATTTTTGATAAGCTCAAAAGAGAAAGCGATTTTTAAACAAGTATCAGGTAGGTATATCAAGATAAGCTTTGATGGTAGACTTTCTCTCTCTCTCTCTCTGCTTTCTCTGTAGAAGGAAAAGGAACACAGGTCACGTCTGAGCGACATTTCACCAAAAAAGATTATTTATTGCGGTTCTGTGCCCCGTTCCATTTCTGCTTTTTAGACTAGCCATAAAATACTACTTATGTTCTCTCTTGTAGGGAGTGAACCAGAGTGAAAGTGGAGTAAGTAAGAGTCTACTAATTTAAGCGTATCATTTTTACAAATCTCATCTTTTTCTCCTTTCCAACACAAAAGAGAGTGAAAGCAAAAGAGAGAAAGTTTGAGCTACTGCGAGCGGCCCGACTTTCTCCTTCAGGCTGTTGGTCACGATCCAAGCAAAAGCGGAAATACAGACGGAAAAACCTCATCTTCTGCTGCAGCGGCGACGGCACAAGCAAAACGAGAGAGAAAGATAAATGAAGAAGAGCTTTCTCTCTGAACCTTGCCTGCCACGTACATCAAATATATAAAATTTTTGAGAGGGGCAGAAGCAGCGGCGGCATAATATTAAATATAATATCTTTATTTTATCCTACATCCAAAACCAAGCTATGTGGTTTACTGGAACAAAAACAGGGGAAAGAAGGGAAGAGAGTGAAAGCCAAAAAATTGCTGACGAGTGGGGGTATACCACACAGTGAAAAAAAATGAAAATTGAACCAACGTTGGTAAATCAAGCGGTCAGACTGGTAATATTATTATGACATGATAAATAATTTAAAAGTGGGGGTGATCTGGGAATATGTAATTCTGGTGGATAAAAGCTTACTGTATTTTATTTTTAGGCGGTTTCATAAATAAATTTTAAGATTTTTTGGATGCCACCAATATTTGAGGGTTTACGGTTTATTGTATACCGTATAACCGAATTATATGGCTGCATACGATATTTTTCTATTTTCCGGTACCCTATCAATTTCACCCCTAAAAATCCACAGCTCGATCACTTTCTCCAATTTCTTCTTATATTCACTTTACTCAATAATAAATGCACGTCGTTGTATACTACAAGCGGACATTTCTTTTTTGGAGAGAGTAAAAGAAAACAAACACGGGAAAAGCAGCAGGTCTCCTTGTGTGTGTCGTGTGTGTGGTCTCGTCTGCCTGTCTGACGAGAAGAAGTGTTGGAGACATTAAACTTATTAGATTTAGTATACTCGTCGTGCCTTGTTCCGCTTTTTCCTGTTTTTTTCTCTCCAAAAAATTCCATTTTGTGGTCCGCTTTCTTCAGCTGTCAAGTCTGAAGAGATCTGAGCTGCTGCGTGTGTGTGTGTGACGATAGAAGTGAAAGTGAAAAGAAAGCGGAGAAAAGAGAAAGACTACACAGGATTGAATAAATGGATTGAATAGATTGTGCTGCAACAGCAGAAGAAGCGGTGGCGGAACATGTCGATAAGTTATTCCAAATCTTATGCAGAGCAGCGCAAGAAAAAAAACTGACACGTCGACTACCAAACCATAGTGACTTAGTTTTCTTCTTGGAGAAAAACACGTTAGCAAAAAAAGGAGAAAGAAGTAAACAGTGTAAAAGAAAAGACATAATATCAAGTTGGTGTTGTGGAAAAAGTGGGGAAAATTCTGGTGTAGGTAGGAAAAAAACGAAGAAGTGGATACCAAGGAATATTTTATGGGTAACGGGAAAAGAAGACGAGCACGTTTGAAACGAGAAGCAAACTAAATTAGGGTGCATCGTAGAGTAGGGTTGGCTGTATGACCATTATAAATTCGATTTTGAATTTCCCAAATAACCGAGACGGCGTTGAAACTTGACAAATTTGAAACAAGGAAATTTGGATAATGCCGGTATTTTCCACTTATTTTTGACCGGTCGAAAAACTTGAAACATTTCTTTAAAATATAAACTGGTTATCAAAAAACTTTGACTACGTTCACCCTCGATAAAAGTGAAAACTTGTAACCGACTTGACTACAACTTTGAGTACTTGTGATGTGGTTTCCGAAAAAAAAACTGAATAGGATTTCTGCACATCTTCTTCCCGTATAATAAAATAAATGGCGTTTTCCAACTTGTTAAATTGAGATGTCGCTTGTTGTACACATAGATATATTGCTGGCGTGTCACTGAGAAGAAATGATCATTTATCACTGTCACCACATCACTCACCCAAGCGTAACCAAGCCAGGCAACCAAGTCATCTTCCTCTTCTTCAACGTCGTCATCATTTTTTGAATGTTTTTGCTCCGGCGAGAACCTTTGAGTATACATTTAGTAAACAGAAGAATCTTACCGGCATTTTTTTGTGCTGACACAAGTAAAAACTTTTAAGAAAAAAAAATATTATGGTAAACAGAAACTTTACCAAATATATACACAATATGACTGAATATGAGTTAACTCATGGACCAAATATATTGGTTAAGCTTGAGAATATATTTTGAGACTTTACGGTTTATCAAATATTTAGTAGGAAGTCCGTTATTCTCTCTAATGCTGACTGACTGGTTGTAAGTGAATCCAAGAAAAAAACTTCCGTATCCTTTGATGATGATGATCACTGCTGTTTAGGCTTGTGCCTAGTACCTAATGACTAATGAGAAGTGATTTTAGCAGAGTAATGGAAGTAGAAACAGAGAGAAATGTCTTGTACATTTGTTTCTGTCAACAGATCAGATTGAAAGCAAAAAATAGCCTTTTGGCACGCAGAATCCGGAGAAATCAAAATAACCCAATGTTGCAACTAAAACAGGCAGAATTTCTAAGAACTCGGCATGAAATTATTTTGTTTTTGTTTTTCAAAATAAGCAGACTTGAAATTTCAAAATTTTATCTGGCGGCAATAAATGCAATTCAAATTGCTGGAAAATGAGCTAAAAATGAACTTTTAAACACAAACTTAATGCATTAGACTATTCCATTCTTTGCACGACTTCCAAAGAAATTCTCAAATTATCTAAAAGTTTTCAACTTTAAATTTACTCTTTTGGGAAAAGAAAAACTTAACTGTTATTTTTGGAAACGTACGTCAGCAAAAGACTGCAATGTGTGGGAGAAAAAAAACTTTGTAACAACGTTCTAGTCTAGACACTAGGCACTTATTTACTTAATTATATAAATTTTCTTTAAACTTGATAAAGTTTTAAAACTTAAAGTATTAATTATTTTCTAAGCGCCGTTTATATTGCGATTCAAATTCTAATGCGTCATAAATAAAATATTTTTTATTTCGGTATCCAAATCATAAATCTTGCTAACTTGCCAAGCCGTAGACTTAAAAAAATATGTAGCAAAATATATCTGCTGTTTCCGGAAAATGTAAAATATTTAAGCCGTAATAAAATATCGTCCGATTCTCGTTACACTTGAACAAGCTTTCCGCCTGTTTTTTTTCAGATGCAATGCCTGCATATTAAATGTAATAAATAACATTATGCTGAATAAGCCAACAATGTCGGGGGAAAATATATATTTTTTTGGGGGATTTAGCCGGCACTCCAATTTTTCTGGAAGGGATTCAGCAAATGAGCGCCATTTATATGCTTGTGTGCGTGAGTGCGTCGTTCGAGTAAACTTTTGTGACTAAATGATTTTTTCCCAAAAAAATATTTTTGGCTTTAAAGTCTTAACTTGGGCGGCCGCTTTTCTAAAAAACAAAATTGCAACTATTTTCAACCGCACGCTGTAGTAAATCCTTCAATTATAATGCTTCCAATAAATATTTTAAATTTCCATACAGGCCAAACCAACAAGTATATAAATACCATATATTATTTCAGGATTTACGGAACAACCAAAAGGCATATCATTTTTGCAGAAAAAAATGAAGACAGGCACATTTGTAATACAACAACAAGTAACAACAGTCAAACAACAACAGGATTCAGTGAAAGAGCATCATCCATTTTAGCACTTTTTTTATCTTGTTTCATGAAAGACTGGGAAAATCCTACGCCATAAGTGGCCACGTCTCTCTAGGGAGAAAATTGCTCAGGGGAGAGATGAAAACAGAAAGGAAATAGATACAAGTTTGACTGGAATGTTGGGTTGTTAGCCTTAAAGGATGAAATGAAACATGGTGTAATGCGTAAACGGGATGCAACGCTAGGGAGCAACAAAAACGAAGAGAAAAATGGCTGAATCATTGTCTATATTTCAGTCTGGGGCCATGGTTCACAAATTGGGGTTGCGGGTCCATGAACAATTTCGACAGGAAAATAAAAATATCGACGGAAACATTGAACCAAATATTCCCACAAGATATTCGGAAAATTTTGAAACCGGCTTTAAAATATTTTCAGCAACTTTTTTAAGCCAAGTGTTTTCGGGAGCTGTCAACAGACTGGACACGAATTAAACGAACGTCGAAAAAATTGCTAACTTGTCCCGCCGATATATATTTTTTTCAAAAACTCAAGTAGCCAACGGGAACCGACGAACCTGAGCGCTAAAAGAAATAAATAGGAAATTGGTAGCTTTTGTAAGAAAACAAAAATATTTACAATCTAATATCTCACGTCTCTCCCTATATATATCCTCATCCACACAATCAAAAGAATTTTTCCTTTTTTCGTGTGGTATTTTTTTGCTGACAGACTTTTATTTCTCTGAAGGCCTGTTGTAATATTCTTGTGGATTTTTTTTGGCAAATGTGTACAATTTTTGGAAATAAATAAATGAAGAAAGAAGAAAAAGGCATTATTTGAAATGATGAAGGAGCAAATAAAAGAAACAACTGTTTAGGGAATAGTCTTCAGAGTCCGTTTATTATTTCCAGAGAAAAAAACAGTTTGTTATTTTTCTGTGAATAGGGAAATGACCTAATCTAAACGGAATAAAAGATCAAAGCAGGAAAACGAGCAATTTATCAGAAAAATATATCACAGGCTGTTGGAGAGAAATAAATGAGAAAAATGCTTCAATTGGGGAAATAAATGAAATTTCAGTTGGCTTTGATAAATTTGGTGAAAAAATTGAAATGATTGTTTGTTGAAAGGAAAAATCGTCGCTGAAATGCGTATTGGTTTGCATCATTATAATAAACAAAGGTAAAGCTAAAAATAGTTTACCGTAAATTTTCAAATTAAGACACTTACTATAAATCAGTATCTCAATCTCTAAATTTCTGCTCAATTAAATCTTTCATTGTTTACTCTATTGTATTTCAAATAAGGAAGGCATCAAAGTTTGGTATCTAAATTTTGCATTAATAAAACCTACCGTAAATAAAAATTGTACGGCGGTAAACCACATCTAAAAATAGCCATTTTTGGTTGGTGAAAACAGGAAAAGCTGTGACAACCCCATTTTTGACAGCTGACTTATTGTAAAAAATGCTTCGATTAATGGAGCGGAAGCAAGGCACGAATGAACCAAAAACCTGGGTGAAAATTTTGTGCCAGTACCTCTAGTTCTATGCACAGTTCTATTCACATGGGTCATTCGTAAACGTCTACTTTTCACATCATTTCCAAAACACAAACACAGAGACAAGTGGTGCAGATGATGATGCAGCAACGTTATTGATTTTGGGCATTTTGTTTGGTTTTGACTGCTGCCTTTCATACTTTCTTTCAAGAAAAGAAAAAAATAGAATGAAAAAATGCTTTCCCTGGAAAATGACACGTACGTCGATTTGTGTAACATGGATTGATAAGTACGCCGTCATCGACGTGAGCGTGTGTGCACAGATGTGTACAGAAGAAAACGACGTGTCAATCTTGCTCCCTAAATCTTTTGCGATGATGGCTGTTTGAAAACCGAACAGAAAAACGGGATATCAGACACAAGAGCTGAGACTTGTACAAAAATAGCCAAGAAATGCTTCGCAAAACAATTGTTTTAAGCGCAAAGCAACAAAAAATACTCAACTCAGACGGATCTAAGGTAATCTTTTATAGAAAATTTTGCCAATTTTAATTTTAGACGGCATCAATGTTACCCAAAAAAAGATTTTTTTTATTTTTCCGATTCATAATTCATTCTTTATTAAATAATGCCCATTGTGGCCATCCAAACGAAAGCAATAATAACCACAGCTGTTCCATTTATTCAAAGCTAACATCTTTTTTCCAAATAATTATTACCCATGAAATCCAATTCTTTTGTCGGCATAAATGATGGATAGCTTGGTAATAACCAGAAATATAATGTAAAAACTGAGATAAAATTGGAATCGGAAAAAAGGTCAAACTATTCATAATCTACTCTGCATAATTTAAATACTATCGATTATGTTCCATCTGCTCTTTGACATATTTTTGGTTACGCAGATGGGCTACTATTTGGCAAACCATGACACTGAATTTGGCAAAAAATCCTCACTATTTTTAGAGATCATAAAAACCATTTTGTCCCAAATTCCAATTTGCCCATATACAAACCCAACCCTATGTTTTCATTCCGCCAAAAAAAAGATTTGCTCTTCTTCTCATCTTTTCAATCCGATTTTTTCTTTCTTATTCTTCCTTTCTCCACTACTGCTTCTTATTGCCGGTTGGCATGCATCTAATCTTTTTAGAAAAATGTCTATTTCCTTTCTAACCCATTTTCCCTCTTCTTTTTTATACACACTGGAACGAGCGTAAAGGATAATAAAAGGTATAAAGAAATAACCAGTTACGACGTAAAACCTTTTCAGTTTTTTTTCTTTTCTTGAGAAAAAAAAATCCAGTCCACTTTTTCAACAGAACTTGAGCTTGATGAAAATGATGACGATGATGTGTCAGTGCACTTGTAAAGTGAGTGAGCACAGAGAAAGTACACTACTTTCTCTCCTCTTCATACACATCATTTTTATGCTCTTATGCATGCATCAACATTATCCTCATCGTCAGCAGAACAGGTGCTCAAACACAAAAAAAGGGTTGAGAGTCCAAGAGGAACAGAGTTGCAAGTTGAGAGAATAAAAAACACACAACTCTCTCTCTCTTTGCTTTTTCAAGTGTGAGCACAAAGCTTTGAGACCTTTATTCCTTTTTCTTTATAGCTTTCCTTTTAGAAAAAAGAGAAAGTAGAAAGCGGGAAAAGAAAAAAGGAGGACACACGTTTACCTGTCCTCCAATGTCCTATATATTTTTCAAGGAACTGTACACCGTACAGGGTTTTAGTTCGGGTGAGTGCTTCAGATGATTAGAGGGAAAGAGAAAAGGGAAAGCTCAAGTACTTTCACCTTTATATACTTTCTCCTCATGTTATTAACCAAACACCGGTATTAGAAAAAGTGTATCATTTTATTCACACCTAAAATATATTTTTTTGAATGGCGTGAAAGGTCATCGTTTTCTAGTAAACCCGTGAAGAATATTATTTTTTGTGAGGGCGATGACAGTGTGCGGTGCTTTTACCTCTGTGTAAACTTTCTCCTGGTTTTGAAAAGGAATAAGAGAAGGAAGCAGGAAGCATCTGTCTGTTTATGCAAAACATAGAAACTTAAACGACATAAACAACTTCTGCTACCGGATATTTATCTGCAACGCTATATCATTCTTTAAGATTTAAGGAGAAAGCACTCTCTTGTCGCTAGTGACTCCCACAACATTTCTGAAATACTTTTGAACAAGACACTAAACCTGAGAGAGTCACATGTTTTATCTGTCGTTAGACAGCAACGCCGCATATATTTTAAATCTCTTCCTGGTTTTGGAACTGTTCCTGTCCTAAAATAGTTTTCGCGTTAAAAGTAAAACTATTTATGGTTGTTTTTCTATGATCTGGCCTTATTTAAATGCATATCTAATGTTATCACTGTTTTTGTTGCCCGAAGGCTAAACAGGTTTATAATTGAACCTTCCGTTAAAAACATATCTTTGTTTGATCTTCGCTTGATACTGCTGCTGCTTTAATTATTTTTCGAAATAGCAGACAAATGTTTGCTTAAAATTGGTTGCCACCACAAAACCACTGGCCAACTCTTGACTCTGCTGCTGCTGTTCAGTATTTTGAGTTAGATAACCGGAAGGAAGAAGAAAGCAGCTTTC
>JAHZMV010001792.1:0-12209 GCA_027743765.1 Coecobrya sp. COE2
GTTCGGTTTTTTTCTTATTCTTTTCCAGCGCTCACAGGCACAAGGATTGGGATAGCAGAAGAAAGAAACTTTGCCTTATTTTCCTTCATCTGTACCCAACTTTCTTGTTTCGTATAATATTATACAGTACAAACGTTTTCAAGCATTTACATTTGACTGTACACTTTTGCATGACACGGATAAAAACAAGTAAAGGCATAACATATTGATATATGAATGTATGCTTTACATAGTAGCTCAAAAGCTAATATTATACTGTATATTAGCCTTTTTAGACTCCGACAAAGGACTTCTGCTGATTAGCATTTTAATCATTTCAGTAAAAAGGGTCCGTGTCAAAGACACGCTTTTCGAGGGAATCGTGGCACTTTTTTGGATAATGAGATTTCTGCGATGCATATAACGTATGTATATAAATAAACACACGTCTACCACACCGCCTTCCCTTGGTCTCTTTCCTCTGATGCGTTAAGAAGATTCTCATATTCATTTTGATTACCCAAATGTAAAACTTGCCTACTTTATAGAGTTTAAATTAAATAAAAGCATACGCGATAGGCTAGCGTATTATGTAAAAATGAAAATCAAATCGTGACAGTGCCAGCAACTAAGTCACATATCTGGTTTATTACCCTTCCTGTTTGGACATATACTTCCTATCACAACTTCTTGGTGGAATTAATGTACGTGTAACAATAAACATTCAAGGCAGGCATATAAAAGGGGCGGAAGCAAAGTTCTTGAAGGAAAATTAATTCTCTTTTGTAAAAGACGAGCAATCAATTGCGTTGAAAAATGGATGGCCAAGTTCATTTTAATGTTCAATAAATCCTTCCTTGTGGCCACCATTTGAACCTTTGTAACATTTTCAAGAACGAACAAGTGGTTGTCTGACAGATTTTGGTATTTCTCGTCTTTCTGAAAAATAATGGAATGAACAATATTTACTCCTTAAGACTCCAAGTTTTGAAAGAAATATGTAGTGAATAAAACAGCTTTCTAACAAAGGAAAGTCTTTATTCCAGTTTAGGTAGATGTTGTTTTTTGTTAAAGTGTTTCAGAGATATACGCATATGACACAAAAGACAGCCGGATTTGTACACTTGACGAGAGCAGAAAGACTGTACGGTACGTGCCTTTTCCGGTTGTTCAAAAATGGCCCTAAGAAAGCAAGCATGGCAATTTATTAGCTCAAGATGCCCTTGTCAATCAACCACAATACTCTTTTTTCATTTCATTTGAAGATTATGAAATGAAATATTACTCCACTGCATTGCATTGGTTGTGTCGGCTTTTACATTTTTCTGCTTTGTAAAGCGCTTATAGTTTGGGGGATTTTGCGAACAGTTCTCCCTTAACAAATATTTATTGTACTTCATGTTTTTGGGGTCAAAAGAGACATCCCCTTCAATTTTTAATTTCCTTGATGTACCATAATAATAATGTGTAGCTTACAATGTTTGGAACCATTTTCACTTGTTGTGAGAGAGAGGTGCATGACATAGGTACGGCGGGCAATCATAAATTGTCTGCTTTTCTCCCACCACTACGCTCACCACCAAAAAAAGTTAACATTGCGTGACATGGTGCATTTTAGCTGAAGCGGAACTTCACGCATGCCTTTTTTGTGGTTTTCTTAAATTTGAATTCCATTGTAATATGTATAAAAAAGCAGAACAGCTACAAGGCCGCTGCTACTGCTGTATTATAAAATACAATAAAAACGCTTACTCCATGGGTAAATCATAAATAAACTGTGCTTGGCAAATGCATAGCTCATATGTGCAGAGAATAATTTTGCTCGTGTTACTTTTCACTAGTAACGGAGTGGAGGAAGAAATAATTCGTTTTCGTACGAGCGATGCCGCATACATACATGGCTTTAAATCCGTTATTATTTGTAGGAGTAATCCATTAACACACTTCCCATGTTTACAGATTCGTCTACTTACGCTACGTTTGTAGCAAGTTGGTCAAATGCAAATAACTAAAATGCTTCTGAAACTGTAACGGTGTTAGTGTATGAAAATCTTGGTAGGGTACACGGAAAGGAAGAAAGTTTGAGTGGTACAAAATAATGAAATTGGTCGTATTCCATCTGTACACAATTTTTATAGTATGTGGCTCGGAACTTTTCATATAAAGTGATAGGGACAAATAAAAAAGTACTTTGCAATAGAATCTGGCACAAAACTGATTGGCCAAGTCTTGCCCAGAGAAAGTCATTTGTCTGGCATTCCTGGAAAGGAGCCTGACAGTCTGAACGTGATATGAAAGGAGCAAAAGCAGCAAACAAAACGGCCAGTGTGACCAGCTCCTTTTTGGCTATCACTCACAAAAAGGCTTTCTATAGTCCTATTGCTCACAATACTAGCCCACTATATACTGCCTGCCGCTAAGAATACAATACTGCAGCGTTGTTTCAATGCAGCATTTATGTAGTTTTGTAGTATAAGAGCGCTTATAATCCATAAGTCAGTTATGAGTGTCAGGAGGAGAAAGAGTTTCCCTTTTTACGCTCTCCTTTAGCTGGCTAATCGTCCATGCACAAATGCACATACGGTGCTTTGGAATAAAGTTTTGTGCCCAGGAAAATTGGATTTGTTTTTTGTGGACAGGAATAATAAGAAAGAGCATGATGATGGGAGAAAAGAGAAAAGAAGGTAGCAAAATGATGGTATATCCGTCACAGCCCTATTGAATTTTCCGTTTATTTATGTATGTGTATAATACAAATACAATCTCACACTCCAAACCAAAAGGGAGAGCTGTACATACTCGTATACGTGTCGTGTACATTATCTTTGTACCTACATATATGCCGGCAAAGTGCACACTTATGTGAATGTTATATTATCTATCACTGTTGCTGTATTATATAGAATGCTATATGTGTGAGAAAGAGTCAAAGGAAGGGATGTCAAAGAATGTAACCAGAAATGTTATTGTGGTTACTTTATGAGTAAAACTTGTTTTAGTAACGGCGATGCATAAAGGGAGAAACTAAAAGCATGTCATTCAAGAGAAGAGGAGAGAGAGAAAGTCGACGTACGTCCAGTGAAAAGGGTATAAAGCACTCTGTATGAAATGTTTAGGCCTTTCTTTTGTCGATGCGTCTTTACAGACGCAGTGGTGCTGCTGTGAGAAGAAAAGCTTGAATATCTAACAAAATGGTACGTGGCATACAATTATGAAGCATATTCAAGCTTTTCTTGTGCTTTCCTTCCTCATATCATTTTATGTATGTGCTCATCTATATATAATTTGTGTTCCATGATGCTGATGTTGGAAGCATAAAAGCATTCACTCATAATAACATACAAGGAGAAAATGCACGTTTTGTTATGTGGCTGATAATAATAAGAGTATCTGATGAAAGCTTGCAACCATGTAATTTGATTGCCAAACTTGTCCGAAAATATGTACCTGCTATTGTACAAAATTCTTGTGCACATCTTTCGTTCCAAAGAAGAAAGGAAGTAAGGAATACTGAATGCGGTACGGAACGCTGAACGTGTCGCCCTTCCCGTCATATCGTATAAATATATTGCCCAACTGACTACACAGTTTGTTAGTAGTTTAGTTAGCGTGTAATACGTTATAGTGTTGCTGGAGTCGTGATTACACTGCGGAATTCGTAACAACATTTTCTTGACCAAAATAGTAATTAGGGATAATTATCACCGCTCTTGCCTCTCTTTTGCTTTCTCTTGTTTACAGGATTACGAAAACTATTTTTGGTAGTATTAGGTGTAGTGTAGCAGTAGTTTCCTTTATGGCTCACTATATAAGTTAGATGATAATTGTACGGTCCGTTCTACCCGTGTAATAGTGTCAAGAAGCACTCGACAGGACTCTCTACTTAGTAAACTGTCGCAGAGGATGGTTGCAACTTGTCATGTTTCCTGACTTTTAACTTACCATTATATAAACAATACTGAACAAAATTTCTAATATGTAATCAAAATAATTTCTTCATCAAAATACATAGATAGAACTTTAAAAATAATTCGTTGACCGAACAAAATTTCCGTTAATCTTGAAATTGGTATTTTTGCCTTTCCGTTTCAGAAGATGTCCGCCCCGGAAAATTTGCAATTGTTCTAGTCATCCATGGAGAGTCTTGGGAATGGGGGAGTGGAAACGAATTCGATGGAGGCGCGCTTGCTAGTCTTGGCAATCATATCGTTGTCACCTTTAATTACCGCTTAGGAATCCTCGGTAATACATATGCCCACAGTTCTTTTACGCCAAAAATGTAGCATGCATGCATAATAATGACTGCTCATTATTCATTTATTATTACCCCATTATTCATGTTTTCACATACCGGAAACTCTTCACACAAATCATAATACAATTATAATACATATAATGTAAACAATATGGAAGCTTGTTTATTTAAAATTAATACACACATAGAGGTTATAATATGGTATTTGTTCTTGACAAAATAGAAGTTGAGCCGTGAGTAATGAAAAGGCTTTTCAAAAACAATGTAGGACTATAGTTTTACGACGTATTAAATGCTCTTTGATCACCCATAAAACAAAGAAGTGAATGACTCGTGATTATGTCTGTGGATCTATATAGTAGCTTTCCCAATTTTCTCTTTCCTTCACTTCAATTACAGCCCTGTAAAGTTAGCTGTGAGATGATAATAGAACGCTAGTGATCTCTTATGCTTTTTCTCCTCCTGTTCAAAAAGTCTGTTGGATTTTAATGCTTCGCCTTTGAACAAATATTGACTTTCAATATCCTAAGGCCCTATCATTTTATGATGCCCTGAGGTAGCAGAAAGGGGAAAGTTGTAACTTTCATTTTGCCAAAAAAGAAGGGCTTTCTCTTGTTCACAGGAAAAAATACGAAACTCCTATGTGGAAAAGTTTCCCCAACTTTTGATATTTTACATTTGTTATACTTAAAGTACAAAGTATGGTGCTTGTAATAGCTGTGGAATGACAGTGGTAGTAGCCGACATGACTCATGTTCGCACAAGCTGTAAGATGGTGTGAAGAAGAAGAATTTTTACTAGACACACATCATGAAATGAATGGTGTCCAGCAAATGGACAGAGAATCTGAGCCACTCGTGTGGATTCCGTTGAAATGAAGTTCTTTAAAAACAGACACATTCGTCTGGAAATAGTTTAGGTGCATTGTACCACACACGTCAATATTATCCTTTGCGTACCTATTTATATAGGCACTAAACAAATGTATACATTTCTAGGTATATACTTTTTATCTTCTTGTTCGTGATAAATGTGAAAAACTTTGAGCATGCCATCATGATAGGTGTAAAAGTAAAACTTGTAACGGTAGCGTCGATTATCGTCTGTATGTGTGCACAAGTTATAAATGACTGATTCCCCAATAGCCGAGCAAACGCGTAGGTCTTCAAATTGGTGTGGGAACTTGAGGAATGTTGGGGTTCAGGTTCATCATCAGTATTTTTTGGGATGGTAGAAGATAGGTTTTGGGTAGATGTTTCTCATAGTCAGTTCAGTGTACGTAGCACTATTAAATATTTTGTAGCACCTGTGTGGAAAAATGATTGCTTGCGAATTCACTATCTGGCCATATAGTACACAATAAAGTCCAATGCTCACTCACTTTCTCTTTCTCTCTCTAGGTTTCTTGAAAACCAGCAACCAACAAAGTAATTTTGGTTTACTGGATGTGATCGCTGCGCTTCATTGGGTAAGGGAAAATGGGGAGAGTTTTGGAGGAGATCGGAATAGAATAACTCTTCTGGGTTATCGAACTGGTGCTGTGATTGCTAATCTTTTGCTTGTCGCACAAATTGCCAAAGGTAGGTCGGATAAGAGGAAAATTGAGCTAACAATAATAATGTGCTTATAGCTAATAGAAAAAAAATGAGCGTATGACTGTCGTATGGATATGGCCTTAAAGGCAGAGTGCAAACGATGTGCTGTAAACACACATATAACCTAGTTTAGTGAAAGTGTAGCTTTCACTGATCATAATTTTGTTTTCTTATCCATTGACGTCAGGTTTATTTCAACGAGCGATACTTATTTCGGGGTCTGTTTTGTCCCCCTGGGCGCTGCAAAGACGTCCTGAAGATATAGCCTCCCAAGTATCTGCTCATTTAGGTTGCGTGGGAAGATTGCCGGTAAGTTATTACATTAGTTTACTCTTTTCTCGTCACTAAACTATTTGAAATCAAGATATTTGCTCATTTTTATTTAATTTTCAAACAACAGAAGATAATATTATTACAATACTAATGCAATGTCACTTTAATCTTCATCCCGTTTACGCTTCAACTTTGCGTTCTCCACAGTTAAAATGCTAACTTCTTCTTGTAGAGTTTTGTTGTGCTCTTGTAAACGCCTTATCAATTCGTCCTTTTCTGCTATCTCTGCATCCTTAGCACGGAACAAGGCAGCATTGTGCATTAAATCCAAAGATGAGTTTATAAGGTCCCTTTCTTCCAGGCTATCCATTATCGAATGGAGAAAGTTGTATCCGCTTAAGTTCCAGATATCATTAATAGTGGCTCGATAAAAAGCAAGTGTCTCGGTACATTCCTCGTTGGGAAAAATGAAGGCAGTGTAATTATATTGCTTCTTGGACTGATTGTAGACAACAATTATGATATACCACTTGTCTGGAATTTCCATTGCGCACTTTCCGTCATGGGCTTTGGAGCTGTTAAATTAAATCATAACAAAATATTGTTAGTAGGGTGGAAATACAAAATATGTTTTTGCATAATGAATGGGAAGCATTTTAGTCATATTCTGAGATACCCATGATTTCCAGCGATTATCCAGACATCAAAAAGTAAGCTCAATCTTAGCAAAAGTTCCTCCAAAGCCTTCCAGTAACCATCATTCAGGTGGGGGTGCTGTGGAGCAGTGAGAGAGGACAACGACGCCGCCTCAAGTGCCTCTTCGGAGAAAGCAAAGAACATCTTTGCAAGCGCATGCCCTTGTTGCATTCCAAAAGGTAGCTTACGGAAGTGATGAGCGGAAAGCTGACATTCTGGGGGGAGCGCGTAATCCACAACACAGTAGGCTTTGAAGGCTTTCATGTCCTTTACGCAAACAGCAACTGATGCGGGATTCAATTTGGTAAACGAAAAATCCAGAATCTTCCTCTCCGGATTAAAATACAATCCATAAAACTTGCGACTTTCCAACTGGACTGCGTGGCTTGGCGAAAACTTCTTAAACTACGCATAAACAAAACATACTTCAATTAGGAAATATATCATACGCTACATTTTATTAAACGTTCAAAATCATATGTAAATAAATCCTTAATTTTACAATACACACCTCTTCCCGCAACTTGACATCCTCTTCGGTTTCTTCACGAACAATCTGTTCGGGTTTAACTTCTTCGTACTTGTTCCTATGGTCAGATCTCATGTGCTTGGTAAAAATATCTCGCGTTTTATAGCACCTTATTCCGTTGCATAAATTGCAACAATACTTCCCGTCCTTGATAGTGTAAAATTTTTCGATGTCTAATTTCCTTACCATTTTGTCTTTGTAATTATAAAGGTCAAATGTTTTTAATCTCTCAATTCTCTGTGAAAGTCTGTTCACTCACTCCTTAACAATGACGATACTTTTTTTCTCTCTTCATGCTCTGTAGCTTTTGTTATGACTTGTAACACCAATCCAATTGTAAAGTAAAAAAGTACGGCGTTATGATTTAATGATATTTGATATTTAATGAATTTAAATGAAATGACAGTTATCACATCCGGAAAGTGATTTGGCGCCATGTCTTCGTCGTAAGCATCTCTCCGACCTGCTAAATATTGTGCCTGACAGCCCTCGTTTCCTACCCCCTTTTGCTCCTTTTGTCGACAATATTCTCATCCGGAATCCCAAGTCGATGATGGAAGGGGAGCTGAGTGAGCAATTCCTCCGCTCACAGATTTTATTGATGTTTACCACGAGTGAGGGAGTGCACGAGCTTAGCAGTTCAGAGCTGAAGAATGGTTTTGAGTCAGATCACAGAGACCGTATTCTAAGAACTATGGTGAGAAATGTGTTCACGTTTCATCAGCAGGAGATTTTCTCCATTGTCAGGTAAGCACTTTTACTATTGCGTTCTTTGTAAAGTAAAAAGCTATGTCGAGGTTTATTTTTAAGCGAACACATTTTTGAAGCCTTCTGAGTTGGTGGTTTCCATCGTTACCAAATATGGGTACCATGGCCGGGAACATATATGTGGTGGTTTTCCATAGCAACAGCTAGTAGTTATTGGGTTACGATGAATGCAAAAAAACGTAACTTCAGATCGTAAATCCACCACCATTTATTCATTTATTAGCCGATTTTTATGAAACAAACACCATTCGATAGACCAAGAAATTCTGCACCACGGAACGTAAATCCACCACCATTTATTCATTTATTAGCCGATTTTTATGAAACAAACACCATTCGATAGACCAAGAAATTCTGCACCACGCACTTTCTCAGACTTTTAAATTTCGAATTTATTCTGTAGTAACTACACAAATATATACTTACAGTTTCAATAAAATTACATTTTGGTCTATAACTTTGTTCCAAATTTGAAAATCCAAACTCTGAGGAAGGCCTTGGTGTAGAATCTCATATGATCTATCAAATGGTGTTTGTTTCATAAAAGTCGGAAAATAATTGAAGGAATGGCAGTGGATTTACTACTGCCAGAAGTATTTATGAAAACGTTTATCAACTACGAACAAAAAATTCTTAAAATCATTGTAAAAAAAATATTTTTTCTGACATTGAAAAAACGGTGAAGGGCATGTCCTAGGGAGTTGCCAACCCCCTGCGAAACTCCCGGGGGATGAACTTTACCCGTAGAATCAGAATCAACCGTTAGATTCTTGTAAAGCTGCAACGGTTTCGGAGATACCGTCGGATTTAGCTTACATACATATTTTAGGCAGCCGTAACTTATCCAGTGCTAACGCTGTAGCTTTCAAAATGTGGTGGAATACTCTTCTCTCTATCCTCTACTTGCACATAATTTCAGTCGAAATTTTGAAACTTTAGCGGTTTTTATCGGTTACATTTTCGATATTTACAGAACGACGTACGGCATATATGCTTGCATTACGCTCCATTAGCTGCGAGTAATTATGTCATTGTTTCACATCGTTCTGTAAATATCGAAAATGTAACCGTTAAAAATCATAAATCATGCATCAAACTATAAAATCTATAATGGGTAAAAGTGCACCAACTCATTCAAAGACCATTCATTCAAATGTTCCATGTTCACGTAGCATGGTATCAAGTATTTTAGCTACGATGTTATAGTGTTTTAAGTCATTTCATTTTAGATTTTAAGGCTTAATGCCCAACTAAAAAATGTTATGCAAGAAGCATGCAAGATGTAGATTCATACATGAAAATTTTTTATTTTATTTTTTATTATTTTCATTAGAAATGAGTATACCGACTGGGAGCGGCCTATACTGCACCCAATTCCGCTAAAAGATGCAACAGTGGAGGCCCTAAGTGATTGTTTAGTTGTTGGACCAGCTCTTCAGGTTGCTTTAATACATTCCAGAAGAAAAGGGAAAACTTTTATATTACATTTTTCTCACGTCCATACTTCCAAAATGGATAGCGAACATTCTCCGTACAAGGTAAGTAGAAAAATTAACACCTTCCCATCTGCTTTCTCTTCCAACGACATTGTTTCTCCTGCTTCTATTAAACAGATGGACAACTCTGAAAAGTTTCTGTTTCCAATTTACCTCATTTTTCTCTTTAAAATTTCAAGCATGTTCTACGCATAGATTCAAGGAGCAAAGTTTCTTGTCGTTGGAAGTTGGCGATAATATTTTCTTTTTCTTAAATCTCTAATATGATACTTTGGTAATTGAATTTTAGAGGTTAGGAAGCCTGGAGGGTGATGTAGTGCCTTATCTGGTAAGAGACTTTGACACACTTTAAAAAATTGTATTGCAAAATTGTAATGGTTAATGAAATAAAGCTTGTTTGATGGTCTGTGTTCAGATGGGACTTCCCGTAACGAATAATGTACCGGCTCTTGGTGGCCAGCAGTATCTTTCTCCATGGTCATCTGTAGCAAACTTCAGCAAGCAAGATGCAGTGGTTTCCGAGACGTTGGTTCATTATGCTTCCAACTTTGCCAAAAGCGGGTATGAATTCATTATGAAATGAAATGCTCAAACTCAACTTGTACATTCCTTTACTATAAATAATTCTGTTGACAAAATTAAGGCAATGTGAGCCTTAAAAATTTATTACGTTCGTGTGCAAGGCATAAACTCAAAGTATAAATGAAAATGTACTTTTATTCAGTACACGCCAAATATACTTACTCGAACATTTTGTTACATAGTTGCTCATATCATAGCGAAAATAATTATTAGGAGCACAAACCGAAGGCATAAATTGCTGGCTTAATATGTTGTAAATGTGATAAATTCATTACCAAGTAAATAAAGTCAGTCTTGGTTAGAAGCGAATGCTATTGGAATCCTCGTTTTGAAAACAGAAATGCATACACTTGATTTATGATCATACATTTCATAAACAGAAAGGAATGTAGATATTTGCTTTAGAGTCAATTTTTTGCTATATATTGTAATG
The DNA here is from genome assembly GCA_027743765.1 of Coecobrya sp. COE2. NCBI lineage: Eukaryota > Metazoa > Arthropoda > Collembola > Entomobryomorpha > Entomobryidae > Coecobrya > Coecobrya sp. COE2. Next base: position 10,607 of record JAHZMV010001792.1, read on the forward strand.
TTTGACATTGGTTTAATTTGTTGAGCACGATCCGTTGCACTTCATTATAGGTTGTCACCAAATTAAATATATTTTTCTCTTTAACAGTGACAAAATAAGAACGACATTTTTAACACATTTTTTTGCTGAACATGGTTTAGGTATTTATAAATTATTTATAAATGCAGGATCATTTGCATAATTGTAAATACAAACACTTTTACACCGTGCGTAACGAGNTCTCTTTAACAGTGACAAAATAAGAACGACATTTTTAACACATTTTTTTGCTGAACATGGTTTAGGTATTTATAAATTATTTATAAATGCAGGATCATTTGCATAATTGTAAATACAAACACTTTTACACCGTGCGTAACGAGCCCTTCATTACAAACCGTACTCCGACAAACAATGGTTTAAGAATTTGTTGTAAAGTTAAAAATGGTGTTGACATATTATTGTCTGCCCAAATCAAAGTAGCTAAATATTATCAAAATATATTGAGTAATGGAGTACTCCGCTTTTTCTTAGCCTTGATGTAACGGAAGATATTTCATATTTTCCAAGAACCAAAGTAGTATATCCGAATTGGAAGCCCATACGGAAGCAATAACGCATTCATATATGTCTATCATAAAAATAAAATATTGTAAGCCTCGTTATATGATAATGCCCTGAAAAGGATCCTACTCGTAGTTAGTGGCAAAAACTTTGTATTTTCAACTACTTGTGACATAAGCACCAAATTTATGAGACAAATACTAAAAAAATAGATAGAGGTTCACAAAATCTCGCCAAATGTATATTAATTTATGTAGATTTCTTGCAATCTTTCACAAACAAGCTACCGGTGTCTAAAAATATTATATTTGCATCTTCGTATTCGTATTATGTACATCTTATTTATGTACATTCCAAAAACCAAAAGTGGGTGTAATCTAATAAGGTTGAACGAGGAATGTGAATTTAGACTGACTTGTTTTCAAGTAAAGTATTAGCATCTTAATATAGATGAGGTTGATGTGATGAATAAAGAACGTGTTTACAATAACAATTGGTTGCGCGACTTTCAGTCCCTGGACAACTGGCAAATTTGCCAGCACGGCTGGCGAATTCGCCATCATCGAATGCTGGCGTATTCGGCCGCACTGCTGGCGAATTCAACCGCACTGCTGGCGAATTCGCCAGCGTAATAAATTTGTTTACCTCTGCGGCCGAATTCGCCAGCCTCCCACCACCTAAACTCCTATCTATTTACTAGTGAATAAGTTTTTAAACTTTAACACGATTTAAAACTATTTTCCGCTCGATGAAATAAAAAAGCCGCTCGATAAAAAGTTTCTAAATTAGACCAACTATGTTTTAAAAAAATAAAAACAGTGTTACTCCTCAGCAGTTTTTGTTACTCGACGATTTCAAACATTTTCAGTGTAAAAAAGTAATGTGTACTAAAAATGCTGGCGAATTCGCCAGCAGTGCAGGCAAATTCGCCAGCAGTGCGGTCGAATTCGCCAGCATTCGATGCTGGCGAATTCGCCATCCGTGCTGGCGAATTTGCCAGTTGTCCAGGGACTGCAAGTAAAGTAACGAAATTCGAGCTACAAAATGCGTAATATTTATT
>JAHZMV010001793.1:0-18216 GCA_027743765.1 Coecobrya sp. COE2
CGCTTAAATAAAAGAATGGGAATTTATTTTGAATGTGAGTCTTCTGTTAACCTTAACGTGTTTGTAATGTTAGGCCACTTAGGCGTTATAAGTACATACTTGGTATAAGGAGTAACAATTAGTAACTAGAAGAAGAAGTCCCCCTGCTCGTCTACTGCCCTAGGGAGGTGGTCGATTTGTTTGAAATTCAATAGTTAAGGTAATGGCGAATCGACAGCGGACAAAGCATGCGAAATAGATGTGACAAAAATAAACGTGTAGATTGTCAACTGTATCGAGTCCATATTTAAATATGAAAGGACAAACGAACGAATATACCGACCGTAAACTTATAAAGTGCACCAGTATATTGTGATTATATCGAGGTATATATACTTAACAAATGTCCCGTCGCTGATAGGTACCTTTCACCTACATAGAATCGGTCATGATATAGTACGTATAACATTATACCATACAGACAGACAGTAGAAAAGAATGGTGTTATCAACATCATTCTTATTTGTTACAATCTCTTTGAAGTTGACTACAAATATGTGAATATGGCGTCTGATAAGGTAGTCTCTTTTTATAGCTACATCAATATTGTCTCGTCAATGTACTTATTGTTATAAATAGTCGTGCTATAATGATATTACAACATATTTTATACAGAATTCAGATAGGCTAATTATATATTATTAGAATTCTATTATTAAACGAGTCTAACAAAATAAAACTGTTGAAAGTTGTAAAACATCAATTCTTACCAAATTGGTATACATTTTTAGTAAAGTTCCCCCTTGACCCACGCATGAAGTATGAATTATTTAAAAAAAGTTAAAAACTGTTGAAAGTTGTAAAACATCAATTCTTACCAAATTGGTATACATTTTTAGTAAAGTTCCCCCTTGACCCACGCATGAAGTATGAATTATTTTAAAAAAGTTACTAGGTATATAGGTATTTTTGAATCGAAATATCTAATACATTACACTATTCTCAATAAACCGGAATTGTATTCACAATTAACTTTGCGTAATACATTCGTTACAAATCATTTCCCGCTTATCTTACATAATACAAAAAGTATCTGGTTGTCCAGATAGAAAACAAAAAAGGATCATAATACATCCTTCCTTACAAGAACCAACCTCGGAGGAAAAATCGCATGCCATAGCAAATAAAAATGAATGAACGCTCTCTTGTGACCGATATCCGATACGAGACATTGAATATTGTATAAACCCTTACAGAAAGAAAGAAGATAGTAAAGGGCATAACAATGACATCCATAAAATGATAGAAAACGTCCGCCGGAAGGAAATTTGTTACGTTGTCATGTGTTCATAGCCGTCTCATAAATATATGGACGTTTCCTTCCCCCACACACAAACACACGTTAGCTACCATCATCATCATTGGAGTATCTCCGCTCAATACGGTTCCTGCTCCATTTCATACAACTCCCATTTCTCTTCTTCGTTTCCATGTTCATCATCATCATCACCTTCGAATGGAAAAGGGAGAAATGACATACCTACGTACTTTCTTGTCGTTCTTAATGTTGTACTTGAAGACACAGGGAAAAAACTTGCCGTTCTAACTTTTCCCTACAAAATGGCATTTTACTAGAGATGTAATATATAGCAACATTCAATAGAATGCAATAATAGACAATGGCTAAAGTGGGAACTGCTGTGTATTATGTGCATACACTGTTAAATTCAATACAACGACTGAATGAATGGCAATTTTCCAAACCGTTGCATTTCAAGCGAGCATAGCACAAAAATAATCCGGTCAAGAAAAGCTTCTACGGTTTTGATTTGCCCCAATTCTCGGCAATTTTCTCATTTCCAATTTCAGTCGGCAAATGCTAATCAAAACTGGAATTTTCCATATCTTTACTATAAATTTGTTTATTCAAACCTGCTAGCATAAATATATTTGAAGAAATCTTTGGGTCACTTTCTCCTCGCAATTTTCACTCAAGTCTTGTCTATTGTTATGTCCAACTGTGCTCTTCCATTCGTAATATTTAATGCAGACATAGGATAAAAATAGAATCATGATTTCTTCCATGGCGTACAATAGACTGGGGTAAGATGTCTGGTCTACTCATTGTCAAATGCATAAATAAAATTCAAAACCTGAAAACACGCTAGGATGCCATGTAATTTTATATACCTATATACATTTAGCTAGGCAAATATTGACGTAAATAATTCTATATACCTCCAGCTGTGCCACCACTACTATCGTTTTTTCTAATAAAAGCAGACGTATAACCCGAAAGATAATCATAGAAATAGTATTTGCAGTAAAAGTATGTAGCTGTCCCATGTCCTTAACTACCAATGCGAGTCCTTCTACAACTGCAATCTTTAATTAATGACGTTCATGGGTCACTTAACCCATTTAGTAAAAGAAAAGGAAAAGTAGAAACTTGGGTTGAGTGAGTTTCTCTCGTGATTCTACTCCTCCATCCAACCAGACCTTTCCCGTTTCTGCTCCAATTTTTTCTACTATAAAACAGGAAGGAGCCATCGCAGGAGGATGGAGCAACTCAAGTACAAAAAGATGAAATGCTACAGTACTTGTAAAGTACATTTTAGATGTTACGACCAAACCAAGATGAGGATCTTATTCTTTTGCTCTTCTTGGTGACTTTAAAAAGCTGTGTACCATTTACGCAACAACTGTGAAAAAACTCATTTAATTCTTCCTTGGTAGTGAGCTACACAAACTGAAGCTGTACTGTTAATGCTTTGTTCCTTACGGACACACAGGTTATATTTTATGTGCTGTTGTGCAACACCCGAATAATGAGCGTGTAAAGAAATTAAACGTAGCTTGACTTTCTCTTACAGCTTCTCTTTCAGTTTTTTTGTGACTATGTCATCATCATAATACAAACCATAAGCTAAGCAGGTTTTGTACAATGTTTTGAAAAAAGTTCATTTCCCCCTGCTTATTTCTCATTTTGTTTATGTTCATTCCACTCGAAATTTCATAATAGGAAACAAGAGCCGTTAAAATGTACATTATGTCTATTTACACGTATAATAATAAGTAGAAGGACACAGCACGGAAAAAACGAGTGGAGTGTGGAGCGCGAGTTGTTGGAACCCATATATGTCATCCATTCAACCTCACACAGAATCTCACAAAAGTCAGTGAGTAAGTTTGTGCTGCTACTCTTCGGTTTTTTGTTCAATGGAAAACTTTCCCTTTTCTTTCTTGTTCTCTTACTACTACTCATTTCGTTCCATTTCACTCGTTTTCCGGTAACATCATCGTATCATCATCACTCAAAACAGCATCGTTCTGGTGCCTTTTCGCCTCATATAAAAATAATAGGCGTGAAAAGTGCTGATGATGATGGTGGCAACAGTGGCAGTAGTGGTGGCTATGAGAATGATGATGATGTCTCAATTCTTCATTCCAGTCAACCGTACAAGATGAATGGGTTGACTCTTTGTACGACGTTTCATTTCATCATCGTTTTCCCTTTCCGGTATCAAATAGCATATTGCCTAAGAATATGTGATGTGACGACATGAGAACATACATATATTTAGATCTATTTACATCAGTAGATTGATATTATATGACATGCGAGTTCATGACCTTTCCAGTGGATATTTGATGACTGCATTTTATCTTTCTATTTCAGCCGATAATAATATATGACGTTGATAATTCTATGATATCTGCTGCTGCTGGTATGACATTACCGATAGTGCCACTTTGCATGAAAGAACAAATGAGTGTATATTACAACATGCTTTCACCCTCACAAAAAGATAAATAAACATAACAACATGAACAAGTGCTGTCTTATTACATAATGGCATAGAACAAGCCAATATCAATAGAATTTTTAGTGATTGCATCATTTTGTTAGGCAAAACGAGCTCACATAAAATACATTAGTGGAAAATGAATATGAATATGTGCGAACAATATGTTTCACTTGGCAAAGTTATCTCGTCTGATAATGAGTAATTTCCATCGTTGTATATAGCATATAAAATCGAAAATGAGTGTATATTACAACATGCTTTCACCCTCACAAAAAGATAAATAAACATAACAACATGAACAAGTGCTGTCTTATTACATAATGGCATAGAACAAACCAATATCAATAGAATTTTTAGTGATTGTATCATTTTGTTAGGCAAAACGAGCTCACATAAAATACATTGGCGGAAAATGAATAAATATGAATATGAATATGTGCGAACAATATGTTTCACTTGGCAAAGTTATCTCGTCTGATAATGAGTAATTTCCATCGTTGTATATAGCATATAAAATCGATAAATGGATGGTGTATGATAACTACGTATAATGCAGATGGATATAAGTATTATATATGTACGTGTAAATAAATTAAGTACTTCATTCCACGACGATGTCGCAAAAGTAAGGTATCCAAAAGCTTCGCTCTAATTTAGTAATTAGGAAAATTATGCATGGTGCAATTTATAACAATATCTAATGCAAATAAGCATCGCATCGTACAGAATTACGAAGCCAGTAGGAGTTTAATGTAGTCATGTTCTGAAACACACCATCAAACCGATGAAGCAAAACGAACTTGAAATTATATAAAGCAAAATTTCGAGTACAAAAGTAGAACATTTCATGTTGTAATCAAAACTGGAGAAATAGTCGATATTATGCCTTTAGTTGAGGAAATCCCATTTATTTTTGGTAAAATTTAGCCAATAAAATAATATTTGATTTTATTACTCAATGTTGGTTTCAAATAGTTCTATTCTACTTTTTGGTGGAATGTTGACTTTATTAGATGTTTCGTAAATGTTTACGGAAATAGTTTGAATGAATCAGGACTATTTTGATGTGGATTACCAAATACAATTAAATCAGAGAGATTAATAGAATAAGTTTGTTTGGTCTTACCTTGATTTGTTGCAAAAAGAAGGATAATATATGGCACGCTGAGAATCCACTTGGTACAGCGGATTGATGTGGTTTCCCAGCACCTGATTGCATGTTCCATGATGAGAATGTTTAGGTTTTGTTGTTTTCGGTAAAACACTAGTCCTTATTTATAATAAACTGTTGTGAAACAATAGTACGAGTTTATTTAAATATAGCTGAAAAGTATATTGCATTATTTTGAGTACCACAACACACACATGAGTAACAGACTTAATTAATTACACTTTGATTTTGTTGTGAAACAAAGTTTATTTTTATTCTATTTTCCTCTTGACTAACTTAAAAATGTCACTTGCACACACAACCTTACTTTTGGTGTTCTTTGCATGGAGTCTATGTGATATTATTACCACTGAGTCGCTGAAAAAATCATTGTTACTGACTATATCCATTATTTTATACTTTCCACTAACACACAATAAAGTATGTGGAATCATTGTAACTTTGAGATAACAAGATAATTGGTGAAATCTGACTGGATTGGAAGTATGTATGTACGTATACAGAACACGGAAGTTTTCGGAAATGGAAGGAGTGTTTTATATTTAGTTCAAAAATACACTTCAAGTTGCAGGAACTTATCGTCGAGTTTGGCTGCTGTTCACGCCTAAAATATAAATAAAAAATTTCCAGTTATATAATTGCCAAAGATAGTGAGCTTGGAATACCGTATCAAAAATACACAAGTAAAAATATGAACCGATACCCGTTATGAGGTGCATGTACATGAAAAGAATCATAAAATTATCGCCTCTCGCAAGTCTTTTTCGATTTTATGTATTTTGGTCTACTTGCCCCATTTTTCTGTTCTTCCTCTTACGTCATACTAACCAAAAACTTTCCACATGTAGTAGTTTCTCTATTTTGCAAAACGTACACCTTTTTTGTATATTATGTGCTATTGTTATTACATCCACATTTTCAAGAGTAAGCAAAAGAAACAAATTTTTGGTCATTATTGCCACAAAAAGCAAGAAGCACACATACAGCACAAGTTCTCTCCTGCGATGACTCTATATTATTTCGTCGCGTAGATGTAATAATTATTGTAGAAAGCTCATAAAACATACATGTGTAACGCATACGTCATATTAACGACTATTTTGTATACGAAAACCAAATACTATTGTCGTGTCACTACATTCAGCGAAATCGTCCACTTTGTGTGCTAAAAAGGAAAAGGAAGCCCATTAAATACAATTATATAAAATAGAAAAAATATGCTTGTAAATCACCATTAGCAGAAGTACATGGACAACAATAAGTCCACTTTCTCCACGCTCCGCACTTATTCGAATGATTTTTATAAATAAGTATACGTTCAATTTCAAGGAGAAACCAAAACAAAATTACATGTATTACTGTTCATTTGTGGTAGAAGAATGAAAAAAGCCGTATAATCACTAATCACTTTTCCCGCAAGATGATGGTTTGCTACGTGTAGACATACGTGAAGTAGTAAGCCAGTGAAAAGCCTGCGTATTGTTTGTATAATTCTGAGAATCAGGAAAACAATAACTGCTACTACTATAATGTTTTCTTTGCTTGATCACAGGAGGAACACTAAACAATATTCATTTTCCGGCTAGATGTTACTTTATGTAGCATGGAAATATTGACAAATTTATTATGGTTAGTTTTTTGCTTTCTTTCTCTTACGAGTCCAATCTTCCTTTTGTAAAGGAAAATTGAGTCTTGTTCTTATGATTACATATTTGCAAAAATAAATAGTACATGAAACGGACGTTCATTTTCTAATGACAATATTCTAATAATAGATACGGCCAATGTGGAGAATAGTTTCTTGTGAGTTTTTATAATATTTTATGGCATTGACAATTACGAATGACATTAATGCTTCATAAAGGCGTGGACATTTCCATGTGCTTAGGCCACAAACATTAGAATGTATAACTCTATTGTTATTAGGCATGTCACCTTAAATTTACGACACAAATAGAAAAGCCATTACCGTTTTGCATACGTATCATAACGTAAAGACGTAAACAAGAAAGCAACGTCAGCGTGAGAAGGGAATAACATTAAAATCTACATACTATTTTGTTGTAACGTTAAAAGCCCCATATGGCCTTTTTAAAACCTGGTTCAATGAAAGCGTTTAAATTGAGAAATATTGGTTATAAATTTTTAGTTTATAAAATCCTAATTGTTTTGTCGGTACGTAGGTACGAGAAAGAATACACATAATGCACATTTCCTGTTTTTGTGGTCTCAATGTAGATTGTAAGCAAACTTGGATGACATTGTGTAATCCTTCCCAATATTTATATACATAGGTAATACTGGTACACATCGTGATGACAGGCAGGACGTTGACGATGATATACGATGTTTGTTGCGTAGTCATTGCACCAAGTGTCAGCATCCCAATTCACCATCATAAATATTTTGTAGCATACTCCCACTTACTTCGGTGGTCAATGCATTGTTATATGACACATCAATCCACACGCGAGCATTTCCGGTGAAAGTAACTTTTAGCAAAATATTTTGCCATAAAATTTTGACTTGCAGTCGCCTTCCAGTGATAACTTGTATACTTGATAAAGTGATTTAAAGTTTAATTTGATTTCATGGTTTTCAGTTTTGCTAGAAATACAATAGCAAATGCAGTAAGACGTACGTTTAAAACAATATAGTACATTATGATGATAACCATCTTTTATTACCTTCCCAGTAAAGTAATACGCTAGGCTTCAAATATTACATAAACTTATGCTCATAACTAAATTATTTATAGGTATCTTTGCTATTTTGTCTTGGTTAAAAACTTTATCAGATTTCTTGTTTACCTACTAGCGCTACGAACCTATCAATTTTTTACTAAATTTTTTTCCTTATAGAAATCTGATTATAAAAAAGTTATGAATTTTAAACACAAAAGATACGACTTCACTTCGTGCAATGCCACTTCCTTATTTTCCATTCCAAAAATACTTTTTACGAGCTTAGAGCTACAGTATTTCTACCAACTACTAAATTGTTTTAAAACTTTTAGCAACTTCGAATTCTAAATTTTTAGAACGACCGTAATAGAAATATCGTGTCACCTCAGTGCATAATAATTTCTCATGAATACATTTGTGTAGTAATTCAATTATATTTTAAAAACTTTCCTGCTAAAAAACCAGTAATTAATGTATCCTATGAAGAAAACCGCACATCATTCCAAGGAAAAAAAATTAAGCCCCGCACCTGAGGTACCTGAGGCTATCACACTTTTCATCTGCTTTGTATAATGCCATCAAAGTATCTAGGGCATCATCCTAACTTCTAATAACTTTTTTCTTCTTGGAACAAGGACTTTCTAGAAAGTTTTCCAGCTACGTAAGTGTAATATGAGACCTATGACAGCATGAGTAAAGTAATTTTCAATTATTGCAAACTGTATGCCAAACAACCTATCTCTGGTCTTCAGGGCTAATTACTAATTTATCATAATCGTGAATACTTGCAGGAGAAAACCCAGGAAATAAAGCTAAAGGAATATTCTAGTCCTTTCTTGTTGAAATAAGAAACTTGTTTGAATTTCACGAAACAGCATTGTAACATACCTGGTGAACGCTTTCTCTGCCATTTGTACCATTGTATTTTTTTATTTCGCTGAGAAAATACGAACTAAAACTGGATCGCTACAAGGAAATGAATTTAAGTGAAAAGCTATATTTTTTGCTGTTATTGCATTATACTTTTATGGGTTTATTTCTCGTGAAATTGAAAGCCGCCATAAATGTAATACACTTTTCTTGGTATTTACACGGAAAAACAATTTAGTGAGATGGCCTTGCCTGTTTAGTTGAATATAAAATAATGCATTTGACCAAATACTACTTTAAACAAAGGCTACTTTATTGACGAAACTATACAGCTATGAAGGATGTCAAACAGAAACACTTCTGTATATTATATTTACATATATGGTTTTCTTAGTTCAGTATAAATAAATGTATCGTGATTAATTTACGAAAATGGCAACTGTAACACTCATCAACAAAGTGCCAGATATTGCACTTCCCCTGAATTAAAGACCTATATAAACTAGAAATTCCACACTTCACCGCTGATTTTGCGAAAAATCGATAAAGGCAAGAAAATGTGCAACAAAAATACACCAAAATTGAATGTGTCAGGGGATAATAGACATGTGGCTTAAATTGGCAAACCCATTGATTCATTCGTGCTTTCTCCATTACCTGTTAATACCTCATATGTCAAAAAGACGCAGGCAATAACGAACAAACTTCTTATATAGTCTGACCATTTTATCTATGAATTCGATTCGTACTTTTTATTTTGCTTTCCCCGGTTGCTTTCATTTCATCTTAATTTCATCGTCAATATTGCATCTCCCTCATGACCACCTACAATGAAAAACGGGTTTGCGTATGTACTCAAATTCAATCACTCAACTGCGCAGCAGTTTACAGTTACTTTATATGGGTCGACTTAAGTATATGCAGAATTACGTAAGCATGTGAGTATTCAGTAATGGTGACCACTTTTAGCCCAAACAGGACATCAGACCAAGAAACATGTTATATTCATTCATATGTACATTCTCTTTACGGCCGTTTAAAACTAAGAGACTATAAAAATGTACTATACTTTAGTGTGGCACCTAAAAGGTTATAACGATCATCTTGATTGCCATCAAAGATGGATATGTTCAATTTTTCTTCGGTTTAGGTAGGATACATTTTAGTTGCTTATTCCAACTGTACATTTTCTGTTGTAACAGGGTACCAGTAAAAATTTCAGTGCATTAAGGAACATGAAAAACGGTTTTCCAGTAACAATTCTGATGGGTAGTAAGTTTTAGAGTTGGGTGTATTGACACATAAATGACTATATACATACATGCCGTTGGTTTCTACTCAATAACCAAAAGAGAATGAGAAGAGAAAAAATCCAATACGACTGGTAACTGGTAGCAAAAAGTAGCATATAATCTGAGTACTCATACTGATGAAAACTTTTTTACTCTCCACAAAATTCTTCAATTTGGATTGAAAATTCATAAAAAGGAACTAATATTATAACTTTTTGTCTCAAGCCAGCAGCAACAGACGAAAAAGAAGTAGTAGGGCAGATTGTGTAGACATTTTTTTCACTCCTTTTCCTTGTCCTTCTCGTTAACCAAGCAAGCAGGATTTTACAACATGAAAAAGTTTTCAGCTAGTTTACTGGTTTCGCTTTGGTTTACACAATCAGTAAATGTATGAGGGGCGACAAAAAATGAGGGAAAAGGAACATACATGCTCAATCACAAAAACAAAAGTGGTAGTACACCCAGGCACAATAGTGAAAAACTATTAAATTTTTTACAGGCTCGTAGCTCGTTCGCTCTTTTTCATTGAAAATAATATTTATACAGCGTTATTTCTTCTCACAGTAGACGTTTACAGGTCACAATAATAAAATGTCAATTATAAATTGCTTTTATGTGAAAAATATTTTTACGGTGTTGCTAAATAATGAAATTATATAGATCAAAAGGCCAATTCAAACAATGCATTAATTGTTTCCTGAAGTTTAGCCTTAACTATACATCTAAATAAAGAGAATAAAATTGGTTGTAGTGAATAAGGTAGTGGAAAGGTGAAATGTTGTGAAATAGTCTAGTGAGATGAATTCCTGTATTGTATATGCATCTAAATCGACACTTAATGTACCTTTGTTTTTTTCGAAAATTTATAAGGCAGTCTATATGTATACTGTTTCACCTTATGTGATGGACTAATTAATCATCGAAGACTAAAAATGGAGCCATGAAAGGTCTAGTTTCTAGTTAGGTTAGTTTACTTTTTTTAAACTTTGTGGTCTATTTTTACTTGCTGCGACCTCCTAAACCCCTTTTGAACTGTACTAGAGGAGTGTTAAGAGAGTACTCTGAGTACTACAATATTTACTGTATTTATTAATTAAGGTAATGTAAATAAATAGGTAGATATGCCTTGCTACACACCCATTTTTTGTCGATTAAACCACAAGCAATTCAGGTAAGCCGTGTACTGCTTATTTGTTTAGCCTTAGTAGCATCTATTATTCATTCCTAATCCCAAAATAAAACTTTCACTTTGTAATCTGTGCCTCTCATCTGTTTAAATATGCACTTTATTTCATGTTTGAAAATTTCACTAAACATAGTTCCCAATTCTAATTCCTAAAACAATTGCGTCAGAGTACGTAGTTTGGTAAAAGTTTGGTTATATACTATCAAAAAGCTCAAGCAAGTGGAATAAGAAATACTGTGTATGAAATGTTATAACAAGGATTAAAAAACTAGAATCTGTTGAAAAGTTCTGTTACATCGTTGCTTCATTGGTAGCTTCAAGGAGCTAAAATAAGCTCAAGCAAGTAGAATAAGAAATACTGTGTATGAAATGTTATAACAAGGATTAAAAAACTAGAATCTGTTGAAAAGTTCTGTTACATCGTTGCTTCATTGGTAGCTTCAAGGAGCTAAAATTTGATTGCAATGCAACTTGCATATGCTACCGACTATTGTCATTCCCCCAAGATAGGCATACTTTCACTGAAAATCAAAGATACTTCTTGTTCTATAATAAACGCACAATAAAAAATCGCTTAAACATTTCACAGAAAATGTGAAAAGGGACTGACAGGCTGACAATATTAATCTGACGAAGTATCGAAAGGATCTTGTACTAACCTATTTCAAGAAATAATAGCTTAGCCATCCAGGGATTTATTGCTATTCAATTCAATTTCCATTATACGAATTCTTGTTTCTGTCAAGGACTATAAACAATAAATAGATGAATATTGAATTCCTATATTTAGATTTTACAAAGAGCAACGGTAGCATGCTTATTGGCTATATTGCATAATATATTCAAGTCTAAATATATTCCAAAAAAAACTTTTAAAACATGAGGTAATCGTCACAGGAGGATACACTTCAAGATTTAGTTTTGCTTTTCAACTTCCCACACAGTAAAACTGTTTTGATAGACTGAACATGTTATGCATGGCAGCTTACGCTTTTTTCTTTTATATTCTGCCTATGATTCCATCTAGACTAAAGATTTCTAGTCTGTCGTAGTTTAAATTTGTCAATAACTTTTATATTTGGAAAATAAAGGTTACTTTTGTCATATAAATTTACAAACACAAACCTTTCATCCTTTATTGCGTATATGGGATGAAAGTTATTTTTAGATTTTTGCGCAATAATTCAATTCCACCCGCTCACTGGAATATTCAAATTCAAACCTTCAGGCATGATCGAAGGTCCTTTTATTCACGTCAATCCCTATGTCTATTTCTCATTACTACTGCATTATACAATATGTACATACGCACCAAAAGAAAAGTAGTAACTTTCTGCATAAACGACACAGGGCTACAATAAAAAGAAGAATCAAAGACTATTTTTTCTCATGTTCAAAAGTTCATCCTTTTTCTGATACTTTTGTGATGATAGTGATGTTGAAATATAACAGTTATAATTCCTGAGAAAAATATGGTTTCCTTCGTGTGTTCATTCGTAAGAATATTTGAACTACAAGCTATTATGAATGAGCCAATATAACCAGTAAAGCAGCATTGCCCGAAGAAAAATATGAGAAACACACGGTTCGTTCGCTTCCTTCGATTCCGAACATTTCAACTTCAGCATTCATAATATTCTCTTTATACCTATTTTCAACTATGCGCTGTTTAGTGGAATATATAGCACTTAAGAGGAGGATCAAATAAAAAATGAAGTGACAGTTTGTTGACCTGCCCACTCACTTATAAATCCTATTTATTCTCTCGAGCAATAATCTATTTTTCCCAGCACTTTGCTTCTCTGTCTGTGAATGAAAAGAGACATTAGTCTCCAAAATATATAAATTGGAAGTATAGAAAAAGAAATGAAGAATTTCGTTCTTTAGGTTCTTTCTTATAAGATATCTGCTTGGTTTTTTCTTAATACTCGCAATTTCCTTTTCTTGCTGTGAAGGAGTGTAAAAAATAAAATGTCTTGCACACAATCTTCGTAATATTACTTATCTACGCCAACAAATATACACTTGCTACACAAAAAATAGAGAATGAGAAACCAATCAGAGAAAATGGTTCGTTTGGAAGGAAGAATGAGTATGTAGCCTCCAGCGGAACTTGTACGCACAAAGGTGACAAACGGGCGTAATCACAAGACGATAAGATAAGATTAAGAAATGTTCAATGAACATGTACGTACAACAAAAGGAAACAATCAATGTAGGTATTACGATGACTTAATCTTCCATAAGGAGAAAGATCCACTAAGAAAGATGAAACTTTCTCCACAGTGTATAAGCTAACCTTTTTTTACAAAATATGTGCACATTACTATACATTCGTTTAGAATCTACAAGTTTTGTAATTTAAATTACTTTATGCAACGTCTATTAATGAAATTCATGTAAATCCAACACAAAGAGCATTATATCTCAGACGCTATCTTGGATTTTTGCATTTAACAAGAAGCTTGCTGGGATTTTATGGTGAACCGAATATACACTAACGCCATAAGATCCTGCAACCATAATAAAAACCACTGTGGTAAAAGTGTCAGACAAACAGACGTTCATTTGTTGTTTCTTGGTATACATGTAATTTAATGTGCGTTCCACCCCTTGCATTAAACATATTTTTATTGTAACGGACACAACATACATACCGATAGTTAGCCTACTGTCCATAAGTTACCATACGTTATATGTTACAATGGTTAAAAGAGGGGGTAAGTAGCTCCTATAAAATATAAGGTCATTATTGCAAAACGAATAATCCTTGCAATAAACTCATCCAATCTCCGTTTGCTTCTTTCTACTTTAACCTATACCGAAGAGCTTTTTTTTCTCCATTCGCGAATCCATTCGCGAATTTCACATGAGAAAAAAATGCCATTCCAACAACCCCGTCTCTCCTATTGGGAATGGCAGTAGTGCAGTGGCAACTAAGAGCATGTTTACTTTCTATACAATGTATAATAGACACGGTCTATAATGGCTATTATTATTACCAACAAATATATCTGTGTGAGCAGTAGACTCATAACATAATATAATATAAAGCTCTGACAGAAGAAGAGAGTGAGTTACACTTGAGGCAAGTACAATGACAGGCGAAGAAGAGATACGTACAAGTACCCTTTAGTCTACTACAGTAGCCCTCCATTTTTAGCTGAATAACTCTCATTCCCCACAACTACTACTACTCCAACAGCAGAACAGAGACTCTTCTCATCCGAGCTCACTAACTTTTCCTCCTACTTTTCCTCTCCACACTGCTCTGTAGAAGGATAACATAAAGCATTGGAGGGTTGACCCGGATAAATAAAGCGTGAGCAGGAGGAAATATATCATTTGAAATGTATGAGGAGTTTCCTCTCCCCATTTTTATTATAGATAGCTTACAAGCATTAGTCGGGAGTCTATAGATATCCCTATTCTCTCACTACACACACATTCAATTCAAAAAGAAAAGTAATTCTTTTGTAAGTTTGCTGTAATTCACAGCGTACAATTTCATCGCTTTTTTCCCTCTGCCTTTCCAAGACTCTGAGAGTCTGGATGTGCCCTGTGCGTTGTGTCTGAGCTTCCTTTTTTATTTCCGTTACGATCGACCATTACAACTCTGCTGGCAAAATGAATTGTTGTTTGCGTGGAGATCTGAGCACGATGACGATGACGCTGCAGCTGGATGCAGCAATAGCAATAGTAGAAAAATGGTAATGGTGAAAGTGAATTGAATGTGTGTTTTTTGCAGTGGAATAGTAACATCGAATTATATCTATAGATATTCCTATACCATAATAGAAAAGTACGACGAGTTTGAGTTTCCTTTTTCTCCAAAGCTTTTGTTCTCATTGCCTTCTCTTCAACTTTTTTTGTTCTTCATCTGTACAAAAAAACTTATGTGTACTTGCACAGTTCCACACTGTTTCAAACATTTCATTCATTGACAAACAATCAGATGGAAAGGGAAAATCGTATGTGTTTGTGCAGCGTAGTCTATCGGGTCATTGTGTAACATGTCATTATTCTCCTGTCCCTATTCCCTTTTCTATTCTTTTTCTTCACATTCGCAACTCATGTAATCCATTACTTTCACGTAATACAGAGAAAAAAGTGTTTTTATTGTGACAGCTGCTCTGCCCCTTGCTTTTTTGGTTTTGCACTGCAATGTTATACCGCTACTGCAGTTGAACTAAATGTGGTGGCATGTATCATTATTGGCAGGGTAGAGGAAGGCATCCATATAAAAATTGCATTAAAAACTTATTGCAGCCATCCTTTTCATGCTTACATAAATTGTTGTAGGTCGATGGGAACATCATCGTCAATAGACAATGCAGAAGAGAAACTAGGTGAGGAAAGTAATGAAGAAAGAAATGGTAGAAAACTGCCATAAAACAAAGAAATAAAATTTGGAAAAATTTCCACTTATTTTCCATATTTTCTTGTTTGCTTAGCAGATATAAAGATACATCTCATGTTGGGGATGCTGTTCGAGTTATGTAAGTTAAAGGTAACCAGTAAAAATATCTACAGTGTGCATAATAACTACGAATAAGC
This sequence comes from Coecobrya sp. COE2, assembly GCA_027743765.1. Lineage (NCBI taxonomy): Eukaryota > Metazoa > Arthropoda > Collembola > Entomobryomorpha > Entomobryidae > Coecobrya > Coecobrya sp. COE2. The sequence goes on from JAHZMV010001793.1 coordinate 15,549, forward strand.
ACTATATGGGCCTCTTGAAACCGAAAGTGTGTGGGTATTATTCTTTTTTGTGTGATTATTCAAGTATGATTATCATTCCGGAAAGCTATACGAAAAGGATTTCTACTCCAAAATATCTGTATTCAATGTGGAGCACATCATATTCCGGAAGTTGGCTCAATACAAGTTGTAGTGATAATCGATATACTTTTTGGAGAAAAACGAGCATTATCACGATGTTCACTAGTTTTATGAGAGTTTTAGCCTTAACAATAGAATGCATCTATAGATTCTACTTATATTATGGATCATTCTTTTAGATAGGCTATTCCAAGTAAAAAAACTGCAGCTTTCCTCTTGGTTTTACCCAATTTTCATTGCTCTAGCCAATAATAAATAAGACCATGGAATAATTTTACAAGTTTAACCTTCATTTTTAGTTTGGCAGAGAGAAAAAACCGATTCGATTTCTTTAGAAGAAACAGCTCAACCTATAAACAATATTTATGTGCTCAAGGTCAGCTATATTTCCATTTTACCAATTCCACTCAATTCTCAACCCTGCAATTCCATAAAAATATCTTTACTCGTGCCATTTTCAATTCAAATTTTTCCCCTCGTATTAAAAAGTGAATCTTTTGTTCTTCAACTTTCATCAATGTATAAATTTCCGTTTTAGAACACCTCACAATGCATACTTTCAAACAACATACCTATATACACTAGAGTCAAATGAATACATTAATTAATTAATAATTCAGATTAGTGAAGTGGAGAAAAGAGCATAGCTGAGAATTCATTTCCATTTTTTGCCTCTGCTTCAAAAAGTTTTTCATTCACCTTATAGTTATTCTTATGCTTTTGTGAATGGCCTTATACTTTATTATATGCAGTATATCTTTATGGAACGCTTTTTGCATTACTTTTTGGATCAGTGGATGAAGCTTTGTTCGAGTTTTGAATGTGGAAGAAAGAAGGGAACTCGTTTTTGAGGAGCATGTCTTTATGTAGGTCATACAAGGTTAAATCTGTGTATCTCATATACACCGTCATACATGTATAAATTCATAATTTAAACAATATGTTTTCGTTGCTGCCCACGTATATTTTGTTTCTTGACAAAAAAACGCACACAAAGTTGTAATCGGCCTCTTGAAGCCTATTATATATGATATTGCACAACTATGGTCTGATATAAGCTGTTCACAACATATCTTCGTAATCCAACACAAGTCATAATGCAGTGCTTCGTATACAACCTTTTTGCTTGTTGATGATGGCAAAGCGACGAAATGAATTAAGACGCGCGTCTTTCATATCTGTCAGAAGAGTCAGTGAAATGAATAAAATAGCTTTTCTCCTACTTCCTCTTCTCTCTCAAGCACATTAGAAAATCCTCAATGGAGAANATGCAGTGCTTCGTATACAACCTTTTTGCTTGTTGATGATGGCAAAGCGACGAAATGAATTAAGACGCGCGTCTTTCATATCTGTCAGAAGAGTCAGTGAAATGAATAAAATAGCTTTTCTCCTACTTCCTCTTCTCTCTCAAGCACATTAGAAAATCCTCAATGGAGAATCCCCAGTGATTTCTCAAACTGCTGGCAGTTAGGTGTACACACACAACCTCTTTGCGCGTTTTGAGAAGACGTTTATTATATTTCTCTCACACTCTTACCTCACCACATCATCTCTGCTCATCAACCCTTTTCTTCTCGTTCTATTCTCTTGAGAGGACAAAAAGGACAACCAAGGTTGGCGCATACAGTTTTCCCTACATTTTCATATGAAAACAGTCCAAGCTTATTAACGGGAAAAGGGGAAGAAGAAAGAGGATGGGAAATGATGATGATGCCTAATAAGAAAATGTATTCTTAACAAAGCAGCAAGGACAACGGTATGCCAGTCCACTCATCGCCAAATAGTCAGTCAACTTTAAAAACCCAAGATAGTCTCAACCTACCTGCTTTTCATTACCCCCACCACCTTTCCACCTATATATATCCGTAATAATATTTCATCATTAATATTCAGTGTCTCAAGCTCAAGTGTAAGTTATTCATGTGAACAAGTTTGCAGGCGACACACAAACAAGGAGAATTGTAACGTGCTAACTTTGTGAGCCAAGTTATATGCTTGTGTTGGTGTGACACTTGGAGCCATTTTACCACATAAACAAGTAAAACTACACGGCTTTATGGCGAGAAAATTAAATTACTTTTTTGCCACAGGCAAATACCTAACCTAAGACGAAGATTGCTAATATAGGATATAAGCACCTGTATCTACACACTGTACAACGGGGCTTGCCGTTAAGGAATTCTCAGCGCACACTATTTCCTCATTAATACAAACCCCTGTCGCCTTTGCTCTGTCGTCGTTTCTATATCGTCAACTTAATCATAAAGTAGGGAAATACCTATGTATACTATATTTATGTATACACACAATAAACATACATAGGAACCTAATATTATATGTATGTACATCATGTATTGAACAAAATTGCTTTCTTTAACTTGCCTGCAACTAGATTTACGTTTTATTTATAGTAAGTCAGGTAGACAATGTGGGTTTCTAGAAATTGATTAAACACACATTCAGAAATATATTTTGTGACAAAAGTTTGTAATTTCGAATTATATTATTTGGGTGATTGATATAATAACTTCAATGCTGTCAATTTCTC
>JAHZMV010001794.1:0-32993 GCA_027743765.1 Coecobrya sp. COE2
TAAGGGTCTGTCTATCCGGGCGTAGTGTCTGTGTATACGGATATATCTGTGATCGATTATAACTTTCCTAATTGTTTTCAGCATTAACCCAAGAGGATAGTTTGAATCAGAATATCAATTTCATTTGACCAAACTCATAAGAAATGCGGTGATATAACCTCTGGGTCTGAACACAACCAAACTGTTTATATTATTATGTTATTGATTGTGATAAAAATTGGATAAATTTTTACTAATGGACTATGGACCGCAATTAACCAATCTATAGCTCCTGCGAACGATTCAAATTCCAACGATAGGGATTCGAAAACTAATTATTTGGCTGATACTAATATATTCTCATATTTTATTTTTCTATTCTATATCGCTACTTTTCTATATTTCGATTACAACGCTTATTATTCTCATTCTTTTAGATCCGCAATATTCACTCGACCAGACTTTCTGTTCATATTGTATTCCTACTCATGCTGTGCTACATCAGTACAGTATTAGTATATTATTATATCACATTTTTATGCCTCCCATCCTACTTCAATTGCTCAATCCATTCATTCATGTAATTCCATTTTATACGGAAAAGAGAAAGAACACGCACGACAAATAAGATGTCTATTTGGTTAAAAGTGCTTTCTTCCGTATGTATATCAAAAACGGGAAATTTATTAACGATGATAAGAAAATGAAAAAATAAAGGTCGAGTATATGAACAACCGAAATGAATCTAGTTGATGAACAGAAAACGGATATATCTCATCTCAAATTGACCCACTTGAAGATCTCATAATTAGAACATTACATAGCATCGCTGAATAACAATTATTTCAATAGTGGATTAATAATGCAATGCATGTTCTTAGGAGCTTTACATTAGCTTTACTAATCTACTTCCAACAATCTACCATCAGGATTATCCGATTTCCTGTACGCCTATTAAATTTAGATGCTTAATAGTATGCCATCAACAACTTCAAGGTTCCATAAAACAACACTTTATTATTTTAGACACTCCGAGTCGTTCTTTTGGTTAATTTTCGCAAAAAAATTACAATTAAAAAGATTATGTATAGACCAAAGATCTATGAAACTTTCATACAAATGAAACTTTCAGACTTCTTCAAAAATGACACATATTAGAGACAACACAAATATGAAGTATAAACAAATCGAGAAGCGATCCACAAGTGAAAACATGAGATAACCACTGTGACATCTTAGAAAAACAGAAAAATTACAAGACTTCCGAATGGAATGTTTATTATAATATATATAAGTAATTAAATAAAAGAAAAGTCGAAAGTTGAGTAAAAGAAAATATGCAAATAATTTTATAATACAAGAGTATATGTATATTATTTAAATAATCTTTATTGCAGTAAATAATCGTATATTTTTCACATACAGTTATAGATGATGATCTGATACTTATCTGGAGAGTTAGATAAGATGTCATTTAATTCTGGCACGGGTAGCCTTCTTATCCTAGAATGTGTGTCATATTATTATATGTACATCATACCTATACGTATTATATCCAATACTGTTTCGAATGAATAAACCTTTTATTGTATTGTATTGTAATTTATAATTTTCACAAACGATAAACACTCTGCTAAATATTCTGTTATAAGTTCTAGCAAAGTTTCATGCATGCACCATTTTTTCTTTATATCTCATAAGAAACGGGATTCACTTTCTCCCATTTCACAACGGGTTTCCTAATAATGGTAAGTGAACTGACACAAAATCATAATAAAAGTAGTACGAAATGAAATCCTCCTCCAAACCTCCCACAAAATCGAAAAATCATTCAACAAGAAGAGCTAACATAAAACTCACAGTTCATAGACAGCCTTTCCCCCTTTCTCTGACAATAAAATTTATTTTTATTCATCCTCGTAAAAGAGAAAACAATACATCATTTTCATTCATCCTATTATTTCTTTTCATAGTGTCAATTCCTATTGCTTTTCCTCATTCTTGTTTTAGGCTTATGATCTGAAATATTATGAACACTAAAAATAAAGCCAACTTCTACGTGATGTGCTGATGTTGACATCACTGACATTATAGTCTACTAGTAATAAATGCGAGCCCTATTAAAACTGTGCAAATTTTTCTACGCCACAATTCACATATTATAACTCATAAAAGGAGGGAGGCTTCCTGGATCCTGCTTCATTCTAGATTCTCGTTGCGTACAAGCATTTTACTTCTACGACGATGCACTGACATACATAATAATAAAAATATTCCAAGTTGGAGGTAGCACCAATATAGAACCGTTGTAGCAATAATTTCTTACCCTAACTTAGCGCGGTTCTCCCAAGTAGATTTTTCATTGTATTTCATAGTATGAACTTTTTCATTTCAAATTATTATATTAGTTAATCTGAAAAATTGAACAATCCAAAAATATAATTCTAGAAACGGATTTAACCCGTAGAAAGAAATTATTAAAGGAGAAATTAGTAATTAGTCAAATTAGAGTAAAAAATGCAATAAGATGTTTACACAGCCTTATACTTGCTACCTTTTGATGACTTCTTCATGTTATTTATCAGTTTCATGTCATGTTTGGTATTTGTAGGCTCTATTTTACATCTCTCTGCTATATTTGTATTTGGCTTGCTTGTGCTACTATGCAAGCACATTGTGATGTTACTATACGGGAAAACCATCCAGTGGGCAGGAGTTCATTTTTGCAAAACATATTTTAATGGGACAGCTTATTCGAAAGTATAGCGCAAGGAAAAGAATCGAGACTCGAGACGATATTCAATAGGCAATAGGCATGGAATCAATAGAGAAAAGGGGGAAATGTTCATGTTCATCCGTGCTATAAAGGCAACATTTTCAACGACAAATTCATGACCGATGTTACATCAATTCTATACTATGTTTATTATTCGTTCAGAGAATTACACGAAATGCTTATTTATAATATGACTATGACATGTTCAGTGGAAAATGTATGTTCATACCGAAATATCTTCGCCTCGACTCGATTTCACTTTGTTAGGGCAATTGAATCGTAACCGATGTACTTTATTGTAATGAAGTGTTCACGTAGCTGATCTTGCTATAAGACAGTTACAGAGTTAGAGGATGAGTAACAGTGATATACGATTTGGCTAAAGGTTGAACCAAAAACTGACATTCTGACAGCACAGTAACAACTAACAAACGATATAACGACCAACAACAAGGAACATAAAACGATTTTTGCACATCCGTTAAAGCGAACCAACCGACTAGAGAAATCATTTGTATATAGCAATGTGGCATGCATCATCAAAACTTTATACTTTCTACTCTCTGCTTTACTTTCTATGATTACTTCGTGAGTTGATATCCCATTTACATTTCATTTATGTACTTTTCAATGTTATTTTTCAAAGACAACTATAAATTGAATGGTATATACATGATGATTTTCATAGGGCTATTAAAAACAATAAAAAGGGCACTACTGGGAAGTGAAACAGGAAAGAAGGCAACGGCAGGATAACGATAGTAAAAACAGCATGCATTTCTCAGTAAAAGTGCCCATTCAGCTATTTACTATCCAGCAACAAACCAGGGTTCTACAGACTAACAACCCAGGCAAAAATTAGACAAAACAGTGAAAGGAGAAATATTATTGTCATCATAATTATTATTGCTCTGTAGGTCCGTCCTTTGTAAGAACATAAAAGTGAAAACAACCGTGATCTATATAAGTACTACAGTCATAAACCAAAAGACGCAGAGACGTTTTTGTCACCGAATCCTGAGTTTTACAGAACATAATATACTGATTTTCTATCATATTTGCAAATAAATGCTTTTGCTATATATNACAGTGAAAGGAGAAATATTATTGTCATCATAATTATTATTGCTCTGTAGGTCCGTCCTTTGTAAGAACATAAAAGTGAAAACAACCGTGATCTATGTAAGTACTACAGTCATAAACCAAAAGACGCAGAGACGTTTTTGTCACCGAATCCTGAGTTTTACAGAACATAATATACTGATTTTCTATCATATTTGCAAATAAATGCTTTTTGTTATATATGTGTGAGCAGGATCTTTAGGAAATGACATCATCATGATGTCTAATGGAAGCAAAGCATTGAAAATATTATCTTAACTGCCTTACAATGCACAGAAATCATAAAAAAGCAGTAAATCTGACTGAATAAATCTAATGGTAAGTCGTGAATTCCTGTTACATGATTCACTTCTTTAGAATTACTCCTGTCTTTTTAGAATTTATTCCAAAATGGCGAGACCAAAAGCAAATTATACAACTGGATGAATCATTTTGTAGCAACAGTCAACAGATATAGCAAATATGACAATGGTCCATCCATGAGTAATTACTCCTGTCATTTTAGAATTTATTCCAAAATGGCGAGACCAAAAGCAAATTATACAACTGGATGAATCATTTTGTAGCAACAGTCAACAGATATAGCAAATATGACAATGGTCCATCCATGAGTCAAACGTAAAGTCACAGTGATACACATTGGTGCAAAATGTTATGTATGTGTTTTTACAATTTAACGTAATATATTATGAAATCACTACTAAAACATCCCAATCAGAAAAATAGCATAGAAGATCATGCTACAAAATTAGTTCAAACTTCTTTGTTCCGTATCAGTATGTTAGTCGAACGTCTCTGTGTGGAGCATGTCGTGTCAAAATCTTTCGGCCATTGTCTTCTAAGATGGCTATTAATGCTTATTAAAGGGAACATACGAAGGCTTAATGTATTCTTGTATTGTATTGCACACGAGCCTTTGTTCTAGTTCAGATACAAGTGTGCCTTGTACATGTAAGCACATGAACACATGCAAAACAACCGGTATTCGATATACAATATACATACTAGAAGAAAGCATGAACTCCACATGAATATGAAAATCCCATACAATAAACAGTGTCGGAGAAAGACACGCGTGGCTTTGACTTTTGTTTCACATGGGCTTGCCCTTTATGTGGCTGGTTGGTACTTTGGTACAATATCAAACTAAAAGTATATTAGATAACGGCTCCAATATATTGAATGTAAAAATGTTAATTTAATTTCAAAGTTACAAATGCTTCAATTGTATAAATCACAGAATTTGTATTTATCATACTGCATAGTGCATACACATGCGGTAAATAAAACCGAACCTTATATGGTTAACATTTCAACTTCAAGCTACTTGAAAATCTAATAAAATGGAAACGCATTTATTATGATAATGTTGAATAAATTTTTTTCCGGAAATATTGCACAAAATCACACAAATCTAATGGATAATACAAAATACAAAATATTTACCACGTAGAACGCAGTTACTTTGTTGGGGAATATATGGGAGTATAGTTTAGCTTTTCTTCCTACCTTCTTATTGTAACCAAACATGCATGGTGTGAAATGGCGATGATTTCGGGAGCCTCATACAAAGATGTGATATGGTAGTAGCAGGGAACAGTAGTTCTTTAATCAAATACAGGTCAAAACGGATCTATAAAAGTATCTTAACTTCATGTGTGGAAGTTCCACAGTGGAACTGACATAATATCCTAACTCCCTTCCGCAATGAAAACTACAGAATTAAGGTAACTAGATACTCGAAAATTACTTTAAAAACGTAAAGGTAACAAAACATCCAAAAATCATTTTTAATATGAGTACATTGGAAATATTGGAATTACTTAGAGAATATACAATATTGGATAGTCAGCCATTCAGAACCATAGCATAAAATACAAACCGAGCTTCTAGCTTTTTTTCCCATCTATCTGCTGGCTCTCTAGGTTTTGACTCTCCATCTACATCCCATATACCAATGACTACTGTTGGTTTTTATTCCAATTCATACAAAGACAAACATTGCGCTTTATTCAAGCCGATATAGAGATGCATAACCTAACCCAGGCGTATTTCACGTTTGATATCAGAGTGAACGTCGGACGCTGTAATATCGTATCACACAATGCCAGAGAGCCCGTAGTACACGCTGCTGCTATTATTCTATAGCTTAAGCATATAATGAACGCACATTGAAAGATCTCTAATATTGCATTTTTATACGTGACCACAGACTTCCAATGCCTTCATTTTATCCATCCACATTCATACATACACATTCACATTGATAATCATACATTCCGGTAGAACCATCATGATAACATGTAAATTTCCATCTTATTCAGATCCCTTTAAAATAAAAATATTTTCGGCTTAATCGTTTTTTTTCTTATTAGAACTTCTCTTATCTCTCTGCCTTATCCCAGTTCCATTCTCCATACTCTTCAAGATCCTTCCTTACTACTACTCGCTATGCTCTTAAAGCAATATCCATGCTTTTTTGAAGATGTACACGTCTAAAAGCGCAACTTGGCTGTACATATCCACATTGGTTTAGTACACATGCCTGTATGGGTATTTTTTCTACAATAATAATAATGCTTTGCAAATGTACACCGTCTGCTCGTGGAGATACGACGGGAAACACGGAATTCTATCAGGCTATATAGTTGAGTAAAGAACAGTTGTGCTTTTGCATCGTCACCGAAAAGTTTAGCTCTATTTTTTCCTTTTCGTCTCATTATTATTATTATACGCAAAGCTAAAGACAGAGTCAGCAGCTTTATTGAATAACTTTGTCATCATCATCAACATCATCATCTCTACATCAGCCGCTGAAAAAAATATATACCTGCTGCTATATTTTTTTGATCTCTAAGAGATCATCAACGCCAAACACACATCAAAACTATTAAGCTAAAAAAAGATAATAACTTGCTATAATACTACGCACCATTTGCCGCTGTTGTCATTGTTGACCTTTGACACTGTTTTGCTACTTATTTTTCTCTCCGCGCTGTTCTCTTGCTTTGTCCGTTTCTGACGTGTTTGGAAAAAATAAGAACTTTTTATATAAAGGAACAATTAAAGTAAATGGTTTAATCGTGAAAGTAGAAGAAATATTTAAGAGATCTTGAACACTTTTATGAATAATTATATTTAAGCTTTAGTTTTTTTAGATGAAGTTTTTATATCAGCCAAGCCAGTTTGCTTTAAATGGTACCTCTCTCTTGCAAGTTGCCGCAAGACAAACCTTTTAAATATTTGCTAAATTAAGAGAAAAAACTATATATTACATACCCGCTTTTTGTTGTTCAATCACCGCTTTATTATTACTACTTTGTTGATGTTTTTTTATATACATAATTAAAAGTTTAATTAAAGCACTAATACAATTTTTTTTGTTATACCCCCCTTCTCTCTATCTCTCTCTGTCTCTGCACAGCAGAAAAAAATAACTACAAAAGTTAAGTACGCAGTTAAATGAATGGATGTATAAACTATTATGCATTGCCTTTTGTGTGTTGCACTATATAAATGACTTTTGTTTAACCAGAAATTATAATTAAAAGATAATTATTGTTAGGAATCGCCGCGTAAATAAGATTTTCCCAAAAAAACTTCCATATATTTCAATTAGTTTTTAACCAAGATAGATAAAGTCAAGAGAATTAATTAAAAAGTTTACAAAAAGCAAAACTTGAGTTTCGTGACACCAATCTATCCATCATCACAAAAAAATGTCCTAAAAATTTTTGTAGCAACGCAAACTACCTTTAACAGAGCTACTTCTCTCTCGCAGCAATTATCCAGCAGCAACAAAAATCTCGCTTTTTTGCTTCCCTTCAGCTAAATACGCAAGGTAAGAAGACTGAAAAATAATCAAATTTACTTTTTTTAATGGAACTCTCTCCTACAAAAATAATCATTAATTTGCATTCAATTTTTTCACTATAATTGCTCATATACATATGTCGTGTATTAATTTCAAAAGGTGTTACTTTTACTACTGCTCTTGGGTTTGTACAATAAGTGATTATTGTTGTTGTGCAGTTTTTGTGTCTTTTGTGACAAGATCATGTTTTGGTGTTTATCTGTGCAATTATAATTTTAAATTTGGTGATGGGGTTTATTTAGTGTGCATTTTCCTCTGTTTTATGATAAAAGCTTTAAAAAGATTGATAGTGTGAAAATTTAAGTATTTTATAAACAGCATGTCTTCATATATTTATTGCTCTTCTCCGGTAAAAATTTTCATAATATTCAAAAAAGCTCTCGCTTTGTGCTAAAGATGATCATGATGATAAGAAAATGTGTGTGATGAGGAGTACATATACATACACACGCATTAAAATAGATGATCTTGCAAATTGCTACAAGATATATTATTATAACACTTTGTGTCTTTCTTGTAAGAAAATATTTTTTAAGTGTGCTCACGCTTGTTTCTCGCCTTCCGCATCTGAAATACACGCAGAATTTGTCTTAATGTGTGGCCCATGAGCAAGCGGGAAAAACGAGTTTGTGCCTTTTTTTCATGCATTTTCATATAAAAATGTGAGATAAACCTAAAAAACAGAGTTCTCTCTGTTTTGTCTGCTTTAACTTTGTATACTAACCAAACTAGAGTGTATACTCTACAACACACAACACACGCATCTTGCATCTCTCTCAACCCTTTTTTTCTTATATGCTTTTAAGTTGGCTGACTTTGTATAAGTAGTGGTGGTAGTACTACTGACGCTGCTACTGTACCACTTCTCTCGTTTATCTCCTTTATTTTCATGAGGTTAGATGGTAGATCACGGCCATGCTTTTGCTGTTGATTACGTGGAAATTTTACAAGCATTTTACTTACAAACAACGCAACACAATGCATAATCTGTTGCGTTTTTCATGCTCCATGTGCATGCATGTGAACTGATACCGTTATAGAGAGTTAGAAAAAAAATTATGCTCGAAGGAAGGCTCACTGATGCAAACATAAAATGCTTTTGGAAACATTAGTTTTGTTTAATTATCTGTGTGTGGCTATGTATATATTTTTATTATATGAGCTTAATTATGTTCCAATGAACATCTGAGGAGAAGGATATGGATGAGATGTTTTTAAAACGCGATATATTGATGTCACTAATCACAAGCCAACCAGAGAGACAATAAGGTACATAGTATTGGTGGTAGTATAACAATATAATATTATGCAGTTTATGAAAAGTTGTATATAAGTCGTATCATGTGACTCGTATGTGTCGGAATTTATTTTGCTAAATTTCTATAATTTGTTTGTATAGGTTCATTTATTATCAGTTTGTATAGATACATAAACTACTTTAATGATATTATGGATACACACATAGTACATAATTATATGCGCAAAAAATTGGTGGAGAGTTGGGTTTAGGCTTGTAATTAGCTTGTGATGGAAATGGCAAGAAGCCACTGACTGTCACGTCACACCAGTACATGACACCCACCCCAGACGACACTAGTAAAAAAAGGCGGAATTTGTTATTTCTCTAATTTGATACGATTCAACTAATTTTCTTTCATTTCATGTCAAACGCTGTAATGACTTTGAACAAAAACGTGGAGAATTTCGTATCGAGTTTTACACATTGTGAGCAGCAAAGTAAAACATTTTTACATAATATTATTTTCGTATTTGATGATATGGATATAATTTGGTTGTACAATGTTTATGAACTGGTATATACATACATACATATTATTATGCATTCTCATGATATATAATGATTCGCTGCCAAATATGAATGATATTACAGTGATTCATGGTGTCACGACACCTCTTTCACCTATATGTCTTGGAAGGGGAAAGCAACATCAAGGAAGAATGGAGTTGCATATTATTTTCTTGTAAATAAAAAAGCATATGCATCTTTTGTATCAATTCATTGTCTGTCATATCCGTAAGTCTGTAATATAATAACAAATTCTTGTGCGATGCTACTCATCTTGTAATTATATATGGTCATATCATATCATCAATTTGGCTCAGAAAGCAGAAAATTAAAAATATGTTGGGTTTAGTTTGAAAAAAGGTATGGCACAAGCTGCGATATATTTCGCGGTAGAGGATGGGGATTTTTTAAAAATTCAATCGTTTAGTTGAATTTAAAATTTAAATATTCATAGGAAATAAAACGAAATATGCTAGTAAACTTTCTTTTCGTTGTTTTATAAAAAAGGCAGACACTCATTGTCAATGATATTTTCTCTCGTTGTATATTGAATTGACCAATAACGATAACCTAACTTATATCAAATTAATCCACGCGTTCTGAAATGATATCGTGATGAAATTTTCCTAACCTATCCCAGTGGATGGATTAAAAAATCAGTCTTGTATAAAAGACTTGTAGGACTAATATAAAAAACTATCCACGGATGCTAAATGAAATGTTGGACCAAACGGAGACACACGCAACCACCGCGAGTAATCTGTGCTAATAAATCATATACACTGCCACCACATACATATATATGCATTGTATTATTCGTAAAACAACATTTAAAATATTTCATTTCATTTTCAAAAGATTTATTCAAAACTATTCTGTTGTATTAGTATGGACGTATGTTGTATGTGCATAGCGAAAAAATCGCATTTAAGTCATACCAGTGTTCATACCTCTTCAGTAAGGGAGAATTGAAAATAAAGGAAACTATTATTATTATTTTTAACGCGTCTTTCAGTTTTGTCCAAATAAGGCTACCATACTACAATCCTCAAAAGGACATTGAGAATTGATAATAATACTGAACTTTGCTAGTTGACACTGAGATGATTATTAACGATTCCATAGGAAATAAAGAGGTTTTTGTTTCTGACATCCCCAAAAAGTGTGATCCTGTTGTCAGTGATCATAAACCGATCAAAATGTGAAATCAAAAGATGTTCATCGTTTCAAGTTTGTGCTTCACTGTACTTGGTCAAGGACTGCTATATTTGTTTAAATGAAGAGAGTAGCGAGTTTCATCAGGTATACAGAGTAATAAACGAGCCATGTAAGTTGATGTATAAATCAGTCAAACAATGTCATACCTTGAGTGACATTTGCCACTACGTGCTTTCGGAGAGAACATTGATATAATATTATTATCATATTCATAAAACTCACATGAAGGCTGGTTCTAATTTTTATTCATTCTTGGAAAGTTTACAATCTCTGCCTTCTAATCTACAGCATTGCGTTCGAGGACAGGAAAGTCTGTTCTGGTGAAACCTATTAGGTATGTAGGTGGTCGAAATCGTAGCTGTAATGCACTAATTCCACCGTACTGAATCACTGTCTCATGAATCATTACAGTTACTTACGCATTTACGCTTCAATCAAATTGTGTTTCTTTTTGCTTTTCCTGTTGAAGTACCCTGTTGACAGAAGTAAAATCACCCACCACCAACCGACATCAACATCATTCATCATCGCAATGTGTGCTTGGACACTCGTATACGCAGATAGTTAAAATTATAGGCCTGATCTCATAAAAAGCAAAAAAGCTCAAACAAGAATGTACATAAATTTTTACTTTTTATTTTAGTCATAGATATTCATTAATTAGAAGAAATATGTGCGATAGAGCAACTGGTGCTTTCGTACTGTTGTCAACTGTATGTTCGACTTTAGTACGTAGTATGAAATTCCGATATCTCTAGCTCGGCTAGTTCCTACCATATCTGATTGTCGTAGCATCATTAGTATCACTCACAAATGTAAAGAATCAGAGATAAAACATTTTATAAAAGTGACACTGATAGAAAAAAGTAAACAGCGTGGGCGAACAGGTCATGTAGTAATAATAATGACTAGTATATAACTAGAAATTTTTGTATGGAGAAGTGTAAGCTAGAAAAAGGTGTAAGACGAAAGCCATCAGGCCAATAAGAGCAACATGTTTCTGTAAAGTTGCTTGTCGGTCAACCATGTATCATTTGGAACTGCGTATATTGTAATTACATATATATGCTATAATATTATGCAGGTTTATCGTGCTCACAATTCTATCCAAATCCAGAAGATCACTGTCGTGCCGTGGCCGCAGGGTTTCATCTAATAAAATGTAATTGAATATTTCAACTAGTAATTACACAAACACATGCTTTCATCGTCAAATGAAATATGGTAATAACGAATTCTAAAGAAAGAAAGCTGTTGTTTCAGCTTTGTGCTGTACATTTGTGTTCAAGGATTTGCCATGAAGAGAAAATATTATTGGGGAGTAAACTGGAATATCAATTCTTTCCCAATATTTTTCTCCGTTAAACCTTACGAATGATTGCTTTTGTATTTTGTCGTTCCACTGTTATGCTGATTGATTGATTCACAAGAAGTACCTTCTCGGACTTGGACCAAATTATTTGATTTAAAAAACCATGTGTAAAGAAAAAGTATCAAATCTTACATTTTAATACATCAGTAGTCTACAGAACAGTAAGTTCAAAGCTACTCTGCAATACGAAGTTGAGCTTTACTTTAGGTAACTTCTCCAACGCGTCTATTTTTGTACTGTTTTTGAATTGGATACAAAGTGGAAGGCTCCTACAACAATGGTTGCATACCTAGTTTATTTGTAATTAATTTGTATTTTTGATGTCACTCTTCAGTGATACGGAGATATAAAGCACAAAGGCATGTTGATACGTGTGTAGACTCTACACTCTAGTGGTAGGTGTGCACAAGCGGGGGCTCATCGACGTGATAGCATTTTATTAATGGTAAAAGTGTATCTGCTGCTGCATTGATGTCAAATATCATTTGAGGAGCGTGGATTAATTCCAGCTGTGTGTTTACATTAGTAATGCAACGTAACCAACACTCATAAACGTAAAAAAAGACAGATGAAAGGTACATTGCCTGGCTCGGTGGTGAACGCATTATACGTACTGTATGTAATATAAAAAATATGTTCACGATTTCACGTTTCATTACATAGATATCTATCCTTAATATTACAATGGGATGGGATGCAATTTGAGTTTCCTATATGGTCGGTGTCCTCCTGCGTGGAAAAGATTAATATTATTTATGTCAGTCAGCCAACAGACGATGTAGGTATGTACAAAGTTTATTCCATTTGTGTGCTCAATTTTTTGTACTTTGAAGCAACCATGTGAGTAAGCAAAAACGCATAACCGAAATAATGTATGTACATGTTAACTATATACATACAATTGGTTGGTATTTGGATATATGTACAAGGAAAGGATAAAAGACTCACAGGTTTTTGTGTTTGTCAGGATGTGTCAAGTTTTCCATTTCCTCTGGTTGATTCATGGAGTTTTTCAGGAGGAACCGACGGCCAAGAGAAAGTGGAGGCTAACTTGTGCCGTAATAATATAGAAGACCTGTTTATGTATGTACCTAATGCTGTGTTGATGTTTTGTAATATTCGTTTACCTCCTTCCCTATGAGCAAGATCGTATTTATATATAGTTGAAAGGGTGCACCTAAAGGATATTATACAGTGGAGTAGTCAAATATTGTGATTCACATATCTAATTCAAATCGTTGGTGGGGTAGAAAGAATATAGGAACTTTGGAAAATACAATCACAACCTCTCTCTTTGTGCGAATGATTTTTTGGAATGACTGGATGTAATGCAGCTGAAATTTCGATTTCCACGAATTTTCCATTGCATTTCACAATGACACTTGTGTCATTGTTTATCTCACCATCAGTGCTGTTTCTCCAATAAACATACCTAGTCAGAAGAACTTGCTTTCTATGCTTACTTTGGAGAAACGAAAATTGCCACTGGAAGTATATAGGTACATATTCGGCACTTCTAATATATCACAACGCCCCCCCCCCCACCCCCCCCCCCCCTTATAAAAAATTTAAACAACCATATACGTTTAATATACTTTACGTTTTTCTGTTACTTAAAATATCGTGCAAACTGGATTTTGGTATTGCATATAAAGGTTGCGAAAAGAAGATAAGAGTCAGAAACTTCGGGTGTATGGTAAATTTTTAATGATAATTTTATTATAGAATGGCAATAATTTTAAAATCGGGAAGAAGCTAGTGGCAGATTATATTTGCTGATATCCTCATCCGGAGCATAGCATTTATTCTTAATCATTCAGTTAAACGAGAGGAACATGAGTTTATAAAAAAGTGGAATAAGGCTGTGAAATTAGGTAATGAAAATGTGTAGTTGGTAGCTGATAGTAAAGTAGTGAGAAATGAAAGGAAGCATCGTTGAAAAGAAGTATCATGATAATAATAATAATAAAATAAAAATATGAGTATAATAATGTGAAATTACTTTTTATGTATATTCACACTGTGTGGGTATAATATTTTCCACGATTTTAACTCTTGGAAATTTAAGAGGAGCATTACCGTGTAGTATATTTGGTCAAAGCATATTGCAGTTTTCAAGTTTCAATGGATTGTGAGACCACTACGGAATGGTAGTGTTGTAAATCACCCTAAATCAAACCATCCAGAGAATATAGATCACCATTAAAAAGCAGTTTACATGTGTGGCCCATAGAAAAGCTTAAGTTTCAGCAGCAGCTGTACAGATACTAGTAACATTGATGGAACAAGATTCATGAAAAAAATATTGGAATTGCACTTTCGAAAGGAAAATGCTCATCGTTAAGTGAGTTTGTGTAATAATAATATATTCTTCACTGTGAACTTTATAAGATATCTACAGATCAGAAAACCTGAAGTTATAAACCGGCCCACAGTGTGATTCTATAATGATCCATTATAAAATGGCAGACACGTATGACATACCTACCTTATACTTCTTAATACCGATATTGCATATACATACTTGACCTGGACTATAATGCACTGATTCATCGTACTTTTAGTTTATGGTAGTGACGGCCGTAAGGTAGGTAGTTAAGTTTCATATATTATGTCCCTTGTACATAATTTAATATTTTTCTCACAATTTATTATTTGTGGTCTTATGACACGATGCATTATTACCTGTGAGTGAGTGAGAGGAGATATGCTGGTAATCCAAGAAGTCAGTTGGATCACTTGGAGTCTTGAGTCTCTATTTTCCCCTTATTACGACTAGAATGCATGTGATATGATATGGAGTTCGGAAAATATATGCGTACGGCAGTTTCTTTCAAGACGATGTCTCTCGTGGTTGTGGTGATGCTTGCTTGTCGTATATTCGTATGTCATATCTGATGTTTGTATATTCATTGATAGGAGAAGGCAGAGAAACACAATGTGCAGCTAACATTATCAGGGATAATAGTCGGCTTTTCTGTTTTTTAACACAATTATACGTTCCTTTTTAGAAAAAATATTGAGATGATTGTGACACATTTCAACTGAATGCAGAGTGTGCGATGATGATATGATATGTATAAAGGCACATTGGATACATGACATCAGAGACACGATTGCTCACGCTCCTACCAAATATTGTTAATAATAGCCAGGTAGTTATAGTTTGTGTTTGTAAGGATACTACTGATATGTTGGTTTTAGTTTATCGTGTAGTTTATTGATATCCAACCAGAACATATCGCCGTCATCTACGGGCGCCATTCTTTTATGTCGGGTGCAGTCATCGAAAATTCATAAAATAACAACATCAATTCAAGTTTACAAAAAGTCCACTAATTCCACATGTCGTGATGAATAGAAAGGAAGGAAAATTTAGATATTTTCTGGTAAAGCCTGGTTTCTTTATTATAGGACAAAACACAGTCATAAAGTCGCAAATGTTTGTCTAGTGACTTTGCTAAGAAAATCTTCTTTCGTGTCCTGTCGCCTCTTCGACTTTCATCTTTGTCAGTTTTCTCGCTTCTTCATGTTCGGGGCTAATGTCGGTTTAGTTGGATGGATAAGTCAAGTCAAAAGTTATTTGATGACCCTGTGGCATGTCTTCTTGGAACATGGAAAGTCAGCAGAGTTACACACTTCTCTTCACCATGGATTATTTGCTCGCTTCACTTGTTTCTCTTGTTAAGAATCCTTTGGTGTGAAGTATGTTATTGAAACGCTTCACAAGCAAAATCCAAAGCATGGAAAGATTGCAGATGCGAGAAAGGTCTAATATGACAAATTTCATTCGATTCTCCTCGTATAATATATACTATCAAGTATGTAATATCAGTAGTTATCCATAAATAGAACAGTCGAGTGTTTGATGTCTCTAGTAGTATACTCGACTCTCAGAATGTTTGAAACTAAGCATGGCAATAGCTGGCAAAGGTGACTCGGGATACGCGCGAATTAATATGTTTGTATCGTTGGGAAAGCTGTATAGTGTTCATATTACATTGGTTATTCAGCTTTAAGCAGGAGTTCCCGTAGTCGTCCTCTATTTTGCATTCCATTTATCACCAGATCAATTCGTCTTTCTACATCACAAGATTTATCATGTTTCTGGATGCTGATGATTTGATGGACATCAATGATCATTATTATTATAAAAACACACACATTCGTCTGCTAAGTGCTTCATTTAGGTATATATAAGCCTTACTATAAGCATATAATGGGTTAAGATTCTTCCAAAATGCAGATTAATAATACAGAATGTCATTGAGTTGTGTGCATGCAAGTAATTTGTATTGGAATGGGATCATCAAAATAGCAGTATAGTAAGCGAAGAAGCGAAATAAAAAGGAGACAGCTAGAGTTCGTATCTCTCTACGGCACGATAGTGGGGCGTTGGCATGTCGTAATGGGTATTATATGTATACCTATTCTACGCGCTGTTTATACTTTGTGAAAATTACTACTAATGCTGACTTTTCTCTTGACTCACAACTCTGTATTATTTCCGCAACTATACTTTTACACTTTCATGAAATGAATAAGTGCACCGTGTGATAAATTCATGGTAAATTCCATTCTCGTGTCGGATCACTTATATTTATTAAACTTTAATAAAAAAATATGAATGCGAAGATGATTTGCAGAATGATTTGTACCTAATTTTTGGAGCCATTATGCTTGCATACGATACAAACATTCTCATTTTCAGGATTAATCCGCAAATATTGATTACCGATATAGTTCGTTGACACAGTTCAGAAAATTGCACTGGTGCTGGTAGAAATTGTTTTCAATTCCAGATCTATACTACCACTACTGTCTTCAAGTTATAAAAGTACTGACAATTTATTTTGGTTAGTACGCTGCATTCATTACTCCCATCCCATTCTCAACTTTCCTTTTCTCTACTGCATTGTCTTTATCTGTGCCATTTCGTTTTGAATAGTGGAGATGCAACTATTCAACTTTGTATAGCATATATAAATTGGAACCACGCTCATAACTCTGCATGAAATGACGGCGTTGGGTGTACTACATATGACGGCAAAGAAGGGGCAATTGTTATACTATAGCAATTTATACAAGTGAAGAAAACTTTCTGTATCAATTTAAGGTACCTGCTTTCCCTACAAGGTATTATTAATATCATAACTGGAACTAGTTAAAGCCCACGGAGTTCAATTGCTTTCCCCATTGATACATTGCATACATAAAATGCAAAAAAGTTGACATTTACTCCTTTCCTTTTAGTTGGTAAAGTGGATTGTCAGCAGCACAAATTGTAATTTACTTAATTTCTCATGCACTTTCTGTTCGGAATCTTTCATTCTATATTTTATTTTCTCCAATGTGTGGGGTAAAAGGCGTATTTCGTACATAGGTATGTACATACATAAATAATCATTCTCTATACAAAGAAAAATACGCCAATAGTTATAAAAATGAAGGGATATATTTGTGTATGTTGACTTACAAAAAGAAGCGAAAACTGGAGATGGAGCAGTGCTAGCCATGTACGTATGCGTTGCCCCGTATTTTCCGGTGTATCTTGAGCTACTATAGTATACACGAGCAGCACCCTCCTTTCTTTCTCCCGTTTTTTGTTCCTTTTTGCCTTTCGTTCTCTCTCCAGCCGCTCCTCTTAACCAAAGTCGTCCTCTTCTCCTCCTCCGTCGTTTTTTCTGACTCTTGATCGTAACCTGATCTGAATTTTCAATTGAAGTTATAAAGCCCTGGCTTATTCTCACTTGCCTTTTGCGTGATAGTCATTTTCTTCATACTGTATTATACAAGCTATGCAATGTGGTATACGCGGCGAAAATGTTTTTTCTCTATATATGTATGAGTGTGAGAGAGCACCGGGGCAAGCCAAGCCACGTCCGCCTTCCTCTCTCACTCTTCTTCTTTATCTCCAAGGGTGTGATGTAATTTCAAGGAATTTTTGATGAATTCCCATTCCATTTCTCTCTCTCTCCCGCTTCCAAGTTGCATGCATGCATACTCTTATTTCTTTTGATATTATTTATACGAATAATGTCGGTAGTGTATGTATTATAGGTGTGTACGCGAGTATAGCTATATACATTAGACTGCACATACTCGACTATATGAAATATTAGCATTTTCCACTTGGTTCACTCGCTTCTTCCTACTCTGGATAAACTTTGGGTGTATGTGGTTGTATCATTATTTCTTGCCTCAGTTCACATTCACATAGACCATGCTGTATTATGATTATCCCCCAAATGCACAGGCATAGGTATATGATGTACAATTTTTTCATTCCGTTCCATTTTTATGTATACCTGCATGCATGGATACCCATTTGAATGTATATGTGCATGTATATATTTTACCGATATAGTGGTCTACCACTATGTGTGTGTTTATTAATGCGTTGTGTGCAACGATTCACACTGTTGAAGTATCACTTGAATGCTTTCTCGTGACTTGAGATGAGACAAAGTACACGCATCGTCCCATTATGTATATAAAATGTAGGCAAAGCATCCAATTTCCATTAGTCAAGGGAAAAGCGAAAGAAGGGTTAAGTTGAGAGGATGTAAGTTTTTTGGACAAGTTCGACAGTCGATAAGTACTAAAGAAGGGAAGCAAGAAAAGATCATGGTCTCTGCTAGAAAGTTCGATTTCTGTCTCTCTTATTCTTGCCGAATATATCTTATAGCTTATTGACTAACCGGAGAAAGATTGTCAAAGTGTTTTAGTCCCCCAAGTCACTGGTGCTGATACTGCTTCAATGCCTTCGTCAGAAATGTGGGTTGTGGTACTTACTTGCTCGTTTTCTTCTACCGTGTTATTGTATTCCTGTGATGGACTGTCACGATACAATCGTTGTTCCAACTAACTATGCTACTTTTACCTCTACTTTTACCAATAAAATATACCTGTTACAGTGATGTACAGCATACAAGAAGAAAATTATAGAGAAAATAGACAGTGAAGAGGCAAGAAAGCGTACGACTCCAGTGATGGGATTTCCATAAAGAAAACTACATTCATATGAGCAAATACACAGTTTGTTTTCTTTACTGAGCATTAGTGTTATTGTATGCATGTGTAGTTGTAATTTTACTTAACATAAACTCATTCTGTTTTTCACTGCTTCATTCATTCATAATGTAATTTTCTTCCAATGCACAATAGCACAATGCTCATTTTCATTTGATGTGCCAGCAATTCTTCAATTGTCGTCATATGATGCTATCAATGACATTCGCGGCATAGTAAAGGATGCATAATAAATTATGCTTTATTTACAACAGAAGTTATATTCACAAAACAACGGATACAGGGACACATGAGAAAAATGATCATTTTCAGCACAGTATCTACGAGGACATCACACATGCCAAAGACACGCATATCGCTTCAAGGAGACGAGCGAAGAAATGAAGCTTCGTTTTTTGAAACTGACTTACCAGAAATTGATTGAAGTGAAGAGAAGAATCAGCGACGAAAGGAGGAAGGGAAAAGAAAATGTAAAAAGAAGAATGCTTGATATAGGAATTGAAAGTTGTTAGTATTCTGAAGATGATATGGAATTCCACTCTTCTTTCAGACGGTGTACCTTTCTTTTTTATGTTTATTATTATGCTTGATGTGCTCATATTCATTCATTCATGTTCCACTCTACGATCACCACCATGATACCACCGGGAGGAAAAATTGGTTTTGACAACATGAGCTTATAACCAAAACATGTTACGGTCGTTTGTAATATTTTATTGGAGTAATAATGCATATGGTCTTGCGTATAAATGAGCTTATATTTTACAGACATGCGTTATTATGCAGTACGTGATCGTGGTCTACCTCTCAGGTCTCTCTATAATTTTCTTGTTTAAAAGAATAAGCAGATTTAATTGTGGTTTGGTTGAAAACACAATACCTACATACATATATCCTCCCAGCAGCAGGGGAAAGTTTGTTCAAATATGTACGCGTTTTAATTACCGATTCAATAAAAATATTCCCTATTTATTCATGCTAACAAGTTTTTTATTAAAACGAAATAATAAGAAAAAAAGTTAATTCAACCTCTCAATCTCAATAAAATACATTCTTCCAGAAAGCACGCGTGCCTTATTTTCAACGATATAATGTATTGGGTATATTATATTTGTTAGGAAATATGGCATCTTATGTGGCTAGTGAGATGGTGCACCTTCAACTTTAGAGAAGGAATTACTGTATTTTTTCTTGTGGTTTTCTACATAAATCTTACGTGTAATATAAACGGCATTGATGGTTGAATATGTTGTTTGGAGTAAAGCAGAGAAGAAGATTGGGGGAAAGTTGACTCGTTCGATCGTTCGATGGGGTAGAGGAAGAATAAGTGAGAGAGAAAGGAACTTTTTCCTTGGAGAAAAATATCGCGTGGATAGAAGTTTGACGTTATGAATAATGCTAATAATAAAAGAACTGGTAGATACCTCTGTCCGTATTACTGCAGCTTGATGCTTCTCTCAAAGGTTTTTCTTTCGTAACTTTATCTATAGGAATGGACTCTGATAACATATTATATACTTTTCTCTATCCTTGTTGAGATCAGCTGCTACGCTGGATTCTTCAAGAAGTTTGTTCCATTTTGCTCTTTCAACAGTTTCTTTCCATTTGCTTGAAATATGTAATACATATCTATGCAGCTTATATGAACCAAATATACAATGTATGAAGCTGTGGTGGTGTGGGAATATGAAATAAAGTGGAGAAAAGAAGTCGCATTGAATTTTTGTGGATGTGAGGTGTCGGTCTGTATAGGAAATTCTGGATGACGAGGATAGCTGTAATACACATTTATTCATGCTGCCGTCTGGATGAAGGAGTCGATATATTTATGGAAATAATAATAAAAGGCAATTTTACTCACGTCTTTATCTAGTCTACTGTACTATGTATGCACACCACAGAGAGATGGTGATGATCAAGTCTATATTTTAGAAAGTGTTCCTCCCAACAAGGAGTAATGGTTCATCCTTTTCTCTCCTTTTTTATCTCACAATGTAGGTTTCTCTATTTCATGTATAGGAAGATGTCTAACATTAATACAAAGTATATGATTTTTGAAGCCGTTTCAAGAGTAACAACAAGAAGAGTTCATCAAGAAAAAAAGTTGGATCGTTTTTTACTGCTCGCCATGGTCCTATGTGTTGCTCTAGTCTATCACTTTTGTAAATTAGACAACAATCAATAAACTTGTACAATATTAGGTAAGTTTCGTTCTGTCAGTAGGATATTTTATCAGAATAAGATGATGGGAGAACAACTGGAGGAAAAAGTTTTATAAATGGGAATGTGTTCCTCAGTCGAAGTCGACTGAACAAGAGGAATATTTAATATAGAACAACATCCGAATCTTCTTTATGGGAAAGTGACAGACATTGATGTTATAAACTCAGAAAAGCCGTTGTTAGACATTTAGTTTTTTTTTTCGTAGTGTTCAGTTTTGGTGTTTCCTCTCAAAGAAATCTCCCGCTTGTGCCAAAGAGTTTCCTTTCTTTCATATTTTGGTCCCGGGTGAAAGATTGTATGCACGATTTTAAAATACATTTTGTGCACCATTCACCCAAGTATATTTTCAACAGGGCATATAATGGCTTTTCTACTTTTTCTTGAAAAAAGTTTAAGTAGGAGGAGGATGGAATGAAAAATGTCGTTTCCCAAAATCACGAGTGATAATGCCTTACTGAATTCCGTGCCTCCATCCAACACGCTTTACATACATGCATTATTATTACACATGCTTGCTAACGTACATAGGTACAAGCCTAATGATGACGATCGTTCTATATGCAATTTACTACTGAACTCTCCGTTGTGACGGAAGTGCCTGGTGTGTGACATAAGACAACAATGGATGACTTTAGACCTGTGAAAAAAGCAGGGGAGTAGATGGAGATAAAAATGGAAAGTATGTATAAATGTTTAGGCACACTGGTCTGTGTACTATGCTAATACGCTTGGAGGAGGTTATGCCAATGCTACTTTTCTTCTTTGACGACCGAAATCTTCAAAGGTTTTCTCCCGTGAAGTATGTCGTGCACACGTAGATACTTACATGTACCATGTGTGCTTTCTCCTCCATTATCTATCCAATACCACTTCGTTTCTCGTTTCTGGTTGTTATATTCAGCAATCCAGACTGTAGCAACGACAAGTTAAATTTCCCCTTTTCCTCATGCAGTAGGGAGTAAATAGGTATATTTACTGTGCATTGCTATGTTTTCAAGGATTGTGGATGAAATCACTGCTTTACAAAGGGAAAACGAAAAAAATCTGGTCATTGTGTATGGCACCACGAAAGAGGAACTTTTGAAATGTTCCTTATGGCTTTACGACTAGTGCGATCAAATTCTAAACTGTCTCCTTTCATCCATCTTTGTTGTTGCCGTGATGTTCAGTTCTCTTTATCACACTGTGATTTGATCCTTTTTGAGCTACGACTTTCCTTCTAGTAGAGAAAAAGCATCATCAGCAGAGTGATGACGCCAACCTGGTTCGTTGTGTTATTCGTAAAATGTGCCATTGGTTTGAAACACACGTTTCCACATTAACATCATATACGTTCTTGGATAGAAAACGTTCTCACATTACCAAAACTGTTGCTTTTTCAATCTTTGAGTGTCGTTTTCTGTCAGTGATGATTTTCGCACCGATTGATCTCTTCCGTGGATTCCTTTTTGCCAAGCGTGCTGAAAACGATTGCAGAATTGAATGGAAATCACAATCTTTTTTGTTGAAATCTCTTATCTTCTTTTTGAACCACCAGAAGAAAAAATTAAGATCCTTGAGAAAGATGATCCTTCGTTTCTGTCCAGAATCGCTTATCCTACCTGAGCATTTTCAAAACGAAAGAAATTACTGCCGATGAGAGTCAGTTTATTATATACCTATGTTGTTGCTTATGTATTTATTTGTATGCTTTATACAGCCATTGCTGCGATAAGAACTCATATTACCCACGAGAGAAGTTAGTTTTCATAAAATCATAAATGATAAAATACAATTCTGCTTCATCCACCTATTTATTTTATTATTATTATTATTTATATGCCGTACAGAGTGAAATTTCAAAGTAGGTAAATTGCTAACGCTAATCCATTTTTTCCTTCTTGTTCGTTTCATTGTTTCGTTTGTAACTCCCAAGTGGAGCACTTCAAGTATTTTTTTGCAACCAAGCATTCCGTTGCACGTTAAATTGTAGACGTTGTGTGTACACCTATCCGCCTTGGAATTCTTGCATATGCGAAAGTAGAGAATAAAAATAAGGAAAGAAAATGCAAGCAGCTACAAGCGGAACTAAGCGAATTCTTACTCTGACGAAGGTTGTTTTTGGGACGACTCGAAAGCCTACATCCGTGTAGTGAATTTAGTATACTCTGAAGAATGCAACGTTCTCGTGTAGCATTTTCCAGTGAATTGGATCCTTGCGTTCTTGGTTGAGGTTGGTTCGCGTCTTTTTGTACATGAAGCTATCAGAGAATAAGTGTGTGGATACGTACATTACATTTTAACTATTGATAGTGGAGTGTCTGACTGGTGCCACGTTTATACATCCCTGCGTGAGCAGAATGGATGGTTTTCTAGCATGTGGAAGTTGCATTGCATTCCCATTCATTCTCAAGGTTATGATGATATCGTCAAATGAAACTATATAGACAAAACCAACCGAGTTTGCCATTTCTCTAAAGAGTCATATTATTGTCTCTGCTTTTAGAGACAGAGAGCGAGAGAAAAGGGGAAAGTCGAAATTTTCAGTAGATGGAAAAGAAGCTTTGTGCCTCTGTGTGTGTATGTAAGAACAGCAGTAGGAGCGGCATTAAAGCAGAAAACAAGAAAAGTTATGAGCACACAATGAATGAATGGCACCGCCACTTTATACAGACAACAACTAAACTGCCTTACTGCACATCTATACAAAATGGTTGTGGTAACAGCAGCTCAAGTAATAACATCAGCACTGTGAAAGAAAGATATACTTTTTCCATTGCAATAATATCACATCGACTCTTCTGAAATATTTATCTTTTTATTTGAGTGGATTGCGTTGAGGATCTTTTTCTCTCGTGCTCTTTTTAAATTGCTGAAATACCTGAGGCTCTTTTCCTAGTATATTATTATTGTGCATTGGCATCATACATGCTACTTCTTCGTTAGGTAGATCCTTAGATGGAGGCGAGAAATGAGCGTGAGGTGTAATATTGTAGGTCGTTGAGAGAAAAGAAAAAGTGGGAACTCTTCTGATCGTGGAAGCAAACGTTGCGGAGAATGCGGAACGAGTATTCTCTTTGCTTCCCTTCCAGTATTGTACTTTTATTTTCTGCTTGAAAATGCATAGTTTTACCGTGTATGTATCGTAGGTATATTAATATTACCTATACACATATTGGAGAAAATGCTAAATGATGTGCATAACTTTTTTTTAGAGATGAAGCATATACTTTTTTGGGGTCTCATGTGGCTCCAATCGTGTGCCTCGCTTGCATTCACTTGTTCTGAGTCCGTTGTGCCGTTCGTTACTGCTATGATAGGCGTACCTGCAAAACACTGTACACCACATAGGTAGGGAAATGCATTCATCCATCTAAGAAAAGTTTTTTACTTGCCCACACACAAAACGATTTAGTACCGTGGCCACACGGTGGTAAAAAGAAGCAGTTTTCCTCTTTTCTTTTTTTTCACCCAGCTGAAGTGTATATGTTTACTTAAGATGGACGTGTGTGTGCCTGGTTCTGCTCCTATTTTCCGTACATCTTCCAAGTTGATCTCATCACCAAACCAGCACCACTGTTGCCACCGACGCTCCTGTTATGCTTGTCTGACCGAAAATTCTAAAAGTTCTGGTTGACTGAATTAGGGAGATGTGTTTGGTGAGTGTGTGGATGTGTGTTGAACAAGTTTAACTAGTGTACAAGGGAGCGTGAGAGATGATGCGAGATGTCTGGTTGAAGAGTTGCAGATATAATACGAGACTTACCATCACCACAAGCAATAGCAGCACACTTATTATTGTATGTAATATAAATATAACTGGTGGTGATATTGATGATAGAAAATGGTTAGCCCTATCGCGAGTAGATTGTGCCTATTGGGGAGTAACTAGGATGGTAATTTTATTCCTCCTGAGTTGTTGTTTCGCTCCTTGTTCATGTTCGCTCTTTCGCTCGCTTACTTTTTCTTTTGGATTGTTTTTGGGCGGACGACGACGGACGTTTTGTATAAACAAATGTAAATGTATATATCTGTCTACACTCTGCACACTTATGTGTATTATTTGTCCGCTTCTGGTTTAACTTTTACCATTTGGTGAGGCACAACCTTGTTACGCTGTTGTTGGTGTCCATGAATTTTGTTTTCTCTTGTTGGCTGATTTTATAGGGACATTTGTAGCAATCGTATAAGTTCAGTTAGATCTGGTAAAGCGTCTTGGAAAATTATCGAAGTGAAAAGGAACAGGCAGGCAGGAGGAGAAAGGAAAACGCAGTCAAAGAGCATTGAACATTGAACACTTTTCTCCCTTAATGTTTATTACAAGTGTTGTGTTGTTTGTTGCTGTCGTTGTATGCTTTTTCCTTGCCGATGATGCCTATTGCTTACGTATTTCGTTAGAATGGATAGATATTGGTTGGCCCCTGATGAAATTTGACCTTATATATATATTATCTCTACAACATAAATGAAGGGAAAAGGAGAAGAAAAGGAATTGATGTTGGACGATGACGATGATGGTTTTGCTATTATAGGTATTGTTCTTGCTGTTCCGAGTCTGTGAGAGATCAAATACTTTAGACATGCCATAGAGGGGCAAAGAAAAGGAATATACTCAGCTTTTGTAGTTTCTCTTTCCGCGTATGCATTTCCTCAGCTCTCTGCGGTATGTATACGCATGTATAGTGTATTATTTCCTTTCCCAGAAGTGAAATGGTCTGGCGAGGTGGCTCTACTGCCACTCACTCCAAAATTACTGCTTTTCGTCTTTTAGAATTTAGGCATCTTCAAAACCAGAAGAACCGTCCGTATGGGTACTGTTTTTAGTCGTTACATCAACAGTAGACATGTGTTTTGTTCTCTTGTAGTTTCGCCTTTTTCACGCATTGCACACAAGCAAGTTAACTAAAAGTGTGAGTAGTGAGTAAACTTGTATTGTTTACACATCTACGTTACGTTGACGGGAATAAAAAGGGAAATTGGTAGTTGAGGAGAATGGATGTTGTTACGATTATGCGCGTCTTCTAACACATTCCCATTAAAAGCTAGAACAATTGCAACTTTGGAATTATTTTTGCTCGAATTTTTCTTGGAAACACAAAACAAAGTGTAGCAGAGCACTTGATGCTATAAAATGTTAAGCCACGAGAAACCATAAAGGGGAGGGAAACCCAGAGGTGATGGTGGTACGCACACATTAAATTTGTATAGTATATGCATGTGAAATGGAATACATATACATACATATCTTAATCAAGCAGTTGTTCATTCACAACCGATCTTCGAAAAGGACGGAAGAAAAGAAATCTTTGACGAAAATGCATTGCATTTTTTGTGCAAATTGATTTACATTTTTTGGGAGATCTATCCAAAACTCCAATAAACATTTTTACATGGATTTATGAATTATATTTACCTAATTGAGCTTCAAAATATATGTACCTACTTATGTACCTGTATTTAGGTTTGTAAACAGTTGACAGTATAGGAAATTTTAGCCACAGTAGCATACTAATAGGTATATATCTTAGATTGCGCATGCATTGGCCACAAAAGTAATTCTGAGAAAGAGAGGTTTCATTCAGACTATATGGACCGACAACAAAACCAGTAAAAATATCATGCTTCCAACAATATATGTTAGTGCAGGCTGCGGCTGTAGGTTCCGGTACATATTATATTCTTCATTGTTTTGTTTGTCGTATTTAGGTTGTCCATTCGGTTATGTGTTATACTGCACATTATGCCATTCTACTATATATAGTCTCGAGTAGGCGCTTTTAAAGGATTAAGGCCTTGGAAGGCTATTTGGAATTATTTCTCAGTTGTTTCAATTGAACATCTTGTTGCATGTGCTTTCATAGCATGTAACGCGAAAATTGTGTCTTTATGGAGCGTTTTCATTAACAATACTCCTATACATTATATGTACCTAAATACAAGGCACATTTTTCTTCTCTTATTTGCTGTGATTTTACAGAGTTGAACCAATCGAATTTTTACAATACTTAAGCTTCTCCGTGATAAAAACTAAAAGTTACAACTTGTCATGTTGCACGTATCACAAAGTCAGAAACTCATTTGTACACTTAAAAGAATTAACAATTCCGTGCAACATAACACTTGAAAGAAAACGAGAAAACAACTGGTGAGATTCTCTGAATTAGAACGAGGACACATCACCTCTCATTTCCTTTACTAAATGCATTAGAGAAATCAAAAAGTTATTGCTTACTTTTAACTAAATAATAAAATCAGTTAATTCAATTCTACAAAGACGCCATTGGAAGTGGTTGTTGAGAAATGTGGGAAATGCATATAAATTGTGTAATATTCTTACACTAAACAAACACTAAAATTGTGCCATCCCCCCGTTTATATTTAAAAAGGTTTTCAAATAAACTAAATAGAACTCTTTTTTTTCTTTTCAGACGTTCATATTTCATCCCGAGACAGTGGCTTAAGCTACGGAGTAGAAGCTACAGCCGTTCAGACTTAGTTGGCTTTTGACTCGAAGACGAATAGTAAGTAATGCAAGAATCTTTATCTGATGTTTATATATATAATATTTCTGTCTGCGTGTGCTTATAGCTGCTGCAGTGAATTGCGTGAGGGATAATAATTTATGGTAAATGGGAGCATTCTCACGAGTGTTCACACATTTAAATTGTACAAACGGGCAGAAGGGGCAAGAAAAAAGGTGTCATGGTATGTTGAACGCTGTTCAAAACGAAAAGGCAGACAGTAAGTGTAGTCGTAAGGTAATTAGTTTGCAGTATTTGATTTATGTGCATCTTGTGAAACGCAATACTTTTTACAGACACAAGGAAAGACGGGGAGAAAGAGTGTGAGTGAGTTAGAGGAAAAGTTGAGGGTTACATTTTAATTAGTGCAAATATGATGCGATATATGAGAAACTCCTTTGTTGGAATATACTACGCTACTGTACGAAATCATGTTTTTTGTAAGTTAGCTCTTATATGAATGATGATGCTAATCTAGATTGTGGAAGGTAGGAAAGTCGGGAGTAAAGTAACTTCAACGTTCATAACGTCTACCAAGTTCCATATGAAAATGAAAAATTGCACATGACTCAAAGTAGAAGATGAAGGCTTGGTGGTGATCGCGGGAGCAGCGGTTAAGATGGGAAGATGAGATGAGGCTGATGAGTTTTAGGATGCAAGCCGTGTGCAGTTGCCTTACTTCTTTCTATTACATATCATCTCGTGGTAGAGGTGGTGGGTGATGGTGTTGATAGTGAATATCATTATGTAATCCTAATAAGTAAGTTACTACTACTACTCTGACTCTGGCTATTATTTTGGACATGCTTGAACTACCGTATGAGTGTGTGCACTGTGCAGCATTATACGTATATTATCATAATCAGCATTCAAAACGCGTTGCACACACATTCTTTCCAAACCTACACTCGGCTCAGCATTTTATGAGTTTCGTGTATGTAAAGAGAAACCTTTTCGCTTCACATCTTTTAAATGTAGTTGTAGGGCCATTGTAACTTTTTAGCTAATAATAATTACCAATGACTGGGACTATGCCTCTGACTGTTAGACGAGTAGGAGGAAGAAATAGGGAATGATTGACTGATGATGAGTTTCTGCTCATAGGATGTAAATTTTAGTCCATAATATACATTGTTGGTCGACTATATGCACTTTTCGTGAACTACATGTACTCGATTTTCGTGCAGGTGACAGACAGGGGTATGCAATTACGTACCAGGGCTTATAATGAGTAGTTCGCTTGAATTTCAATGGCTTACAGGTGCATTATGGTACTTCTTCTTGGAATTGCATTAAATCAACACGATGAAGCTGTTCTGGCTGAGTTGAAGTTGTATTTCTCCTCAATATTACTAGCGGCGATACCCAAAGCCATACAGTTTAAAATTTAAACTTTAAATATTTTATTTTGGTCGATGATGTACAGTGCTTTGTAAAAAGCAAAAGGAAATGTGGGGAATATGAGGACGAGAAAATAATAATGAGTAATTTTAATGATATTGCTGAGCATGGCTTGAGGAGTGCCTCATCACAATATCATATCATCGCATTGTCCCAAGAAAGAATATTATTATTATTTTTCATTGTATTGCATACGATATTAAGTATATATCTGAGAGTAGTAAGAGTGGTAGCTGCAGTAGCAATAATGGTATATATGCTGTAGATATGATGGTACACGTTGTATACAGTCGCATAATATTTATTTTTATATGATAACCTTGGTCTGGCAAAGATTTCTCTGAAGAAACGAAGCAGACACAGTGATAATGTTTGTGCTTTTATTGCACACTCTGAATTGCTAATTATATCGAGAACGCCGTAATAATATTATTGTTTATTGTTATTAGTCTCGGAGGCAAGAGTACCAATGCCAATCGTATAACACCTTTCAGACGTCTTTTGGCACTTTGATGTTGAAAAGGCAGTGCAGTGCACTTTTAGTTTACTATTGACCATTATAAAAAGTATCGCCAGTAGAGGTTAATATGTGTCATTCTTTGGGAATTTTGACTCTTAGGTATACATACATAATTATTATTACTATTATCAATGATGGTACTAGAATGTACATAATATGTACGTAATATTTGTAGAATGATTTAATATGACGTTTGGTGTCAGGTTATGGAAACGTGTAGAGAGGCATATTATATTCACTTTTTCACTCATACAACAAGTAACAACTCATGCAATACACCGTGATCTAGTCTTTCACGTCAATTTTTATTATCATAAACATTGTATATGCATTTCATTTCATATTGTACCAATGCTACATGCATAGATTGTATCTTCAAATGTATTCCTTACAAGTCTTTCCTGTCTGTATGTATTACAACTTACAATACTAGTACGCATGTATATCAATTGTATACATATTAACTAATAACATAACTTAAAATGTCCTCCAGCGCAAAAAAAAAGTATTATTATTATTACGTTGTTGACCGACCTTTTGTGAATTGATGTCTACAGTCAGCAACATAATGCTGTCCAAGAAATATAAATTTGGATGACGGGCCACACCATTCGAGTTTCATTTTTGACGGCTTCTATTTCACCAATCTCAGGTTTTCTCAATTGAGCAAAAGGACGATTTAATGCAATTGTTATTTTCCTCAACGTTAACATTAAATCTAATCTTTTTGACATTATACTTTGCATTGTATTGAAATTATTGCAAGTTTGTTCTCCTTTTTCCTCTCATCTATACCAGTCGGTATACTGTGCATGACATGGACATGAGCAAGAGCAACCATTTGTAATATTTTCCAAATAGGGGAAAAAGATTTTGCTCAAGTGGTTGGTGGTTTTGGTAGGAGTACTAATTATACAATTATTTTTCCATAAAGAATGGTTAAAGTTGAGCAAAGGCTGTTACCGCCGTCAGATGCAAACACGTCAATTCATAAATTCTCCATTGCACACACAAGAACATTCAACTGACCTCCTCCGCTCCAAGTTCTTCACCAGAAAATAAAAGAAGTATTGTTATATATCCCCTTATTCACTGAAGAATTGACAGCCTCTTGAATAGAATGAAATGCGATAGCTAAAACATGATAATGGGGAAACATAATATTCATTCGTTCAGCCGTCGTCTGTCGACCTGAAGTAGTTCTTAAAATAAAGGATAAGAAAGAATAGTTGGAGTTGTCTCATTCAGCCTTGAGCCTATTTTCGTTATTATAGGTAAGCATATTAAAAGACTACACATATTATTTTTACCACACCATTATTATTTCGTAAACGCTCCTGTGTGTTTTGATGCTGTTGATGACGATGATAGCCAATTGGCTTTTAAAAAGTTCAAGTGTTCTCTGAACAAGAGTTTCAATACGATGCTTCTCTCCAAACTCAAGTCGAGGAGAGAGAAAAAAAGCGAGACGTGCTTTAGTCTTAAGAAGTGGCAGCTAGAGTTTCTTCACTGCATATACATTTGATTCAAACTTATATGGTGGCTTGAGCCAGCGACCAGCTCATATAAAACGTGCAATAAAAGGTATTGCTTTTGCTCTTCATGTTGGCTATCTTTTTAAACACGGTTTATTCCGTCGTGGCTCGTGTCATTGTTTAGTATGACTTTAGTTTAAAAAAGTAGTCACATTCTTATGTTTGCGGGGTACCGTATGTTCGTCTACAAAAGTCTTAAGACTTGCTTGAGGAAAATATTCTTGAATTTATAATTTTTCGGCACGAAGGGCGCAGTTCTCTCCTACATGTTTTGTTTGATGGTTGCTTCTTTTGATATCTTAATTGAATGACACCACTACTAGATAAAAGAAACAATGGGTTTGTTGTAAATCGAGAGAGAGAGAGAGAAAGAGAGAGTGACTGTGCTCAGGAGGAGGACGGTTTGCTTTAGTGAATAATTAATTGCATGTCAGAAATGAATAAATAAATAAACATTGGGAATGCGATAAAACAATGGCAAGCTGAGTAATTTGTTTAAAAGAATAACCCAACGCTTTTACTGCTTGCCTATTTTATTTAATCGGTAGTATTTATTTACAGAGGTGCACCTTTGTTTATTTGTGTACCTATAAATCTGCTGATGGATTATTCCTTTAAAACCTTCAGACATGTATGCCCTGTATGTAAAGTAAACAAAAATTTAAGACGGGATTAATGTATAGGACCTTGGAGGTTAATGCAGAAACAAACAAACCTGTAATTTAAATACATGCCACTGATGGTACTGGTTGGCTTCATTACCGTCAGTAGGTCGTCATTAGCCCTGCTTCCTCTTTTATTTGTCCTTCCTCCTAGCACCGGATGAATGAATAATGATACTGCTGGAAATGAAATGTTGGTAAAAATACATCTGCATATGCGTTGGTTACTGTTCAGTTTTGGGTTACAAGTCCAGTCACAAAAAATTCCCTTTCTATGATGATTCCAGGATAAAGGTTGATTGAATGTAATTGGCTAAATTATTCAGGTAATGAGGCTTCTCCTTTTTTGATTAAACCAAGCGACAAATGCCAAAGCCAGTGTGTTGCATTATAGATAGATAAAAGAGTGGCGGTCTTCCTGTTTGTGTGCATTCACGTACATATAATATATAGACAGAGTAGAGCAAAAAGAGCAGCACAGAAAAAGAAGTGAGAAAAACAGTAGATGTAATTTTTTTCCATAGATTTTGTGCTAAAGCAAACGACGCGTTGGAAGAAAAGTACACTACAATAACAGAAAGAAATCTCATTAGGTGAAACTATTGCGTATGCACCAATAAACATTCAGTAAGGAAAATGTATCAAGAAAGAATATTATGATATAGTTATGCGCATATATGTTTACCACGCATTTTCGTTATACATGCCGTAGTCCGTAGTGTGTTAAGATATGTAAGGATTGTTGATATAATGGCTAGTTAAAGCTATAAAAACTATTACAGAAAATTCTTGGCTTCACAACCAAGGAACGCCCGCCGGATCATCATCCACTTCAGATTGTACCCGTATATTTTCCTTTCCATGTTATTGTTTTTCAGAAAAAGAAAGATAAAGTTACACTCACTTTTCCATTGCTTCTTGGTGTTGGCTATTTTTATGTATATACTTGCTACGATGTTTTCCGTGCTTTAC